>CAMXCT020006589.1:0-155000 GCA_947184155.2 Cladocopium goreaui
CCCCATCCTCGAACCTGCGCAATGCAAAGCGAGATGAACATGGGAAAAAAAAGGAAATATAAAAAGGGATTGAAGGAAATCAAACATCAACAACGTGCAAAGGAAATCAAATACAACCACCCGTCAATAGAAAAAGAATCTGAACTCTTCCGAACAACCTTTTTCGCACTTCACTGTGAGAGATCATCACCTTCTTGATGCCGTTGGCATGTGCGGGCTTCAATCCCCATTTCTGTGACTCTTCCAACACGTACTCAAAAATGCTCTTCTTGGCCAAGAACTCATCCAGGAGCCCTCTGGTCCCTCCTCCAGTGCGGCCGCCTTTCAATGTTCGGCTACTGAAGCATTTGTTGTTGGATTCTCCACGGATCAAGAGATCTTCCATGCTTTCCAAGATCCACAGGAGATCCTCGGACTTCTTGGTCTTGATGCAAATCCCTTCAAGTACGGCCATGTGCTGGAAGCAGCTTTGCTTTCCGTACTTCTGCTCCAAACGAAAGACCACGTCGAAGAGCTTGTCCACGGAAAGAATTCTTTCAAAGACCTTCATGGCGCTGTCGACAAACTCGAAAGCTGTCTTTGGGCAGTCTTCGTCATCAGGCAGGTCACAGCTCTTTCGGACCCACAGATCAGCCAAATCAGATCTCGACAGCTGGGCCGTATGCGTCTCCTCATAAGATGCTTTGACCGCTGCGATCTCGAAGATGGTTTGCAAGGTGCTTCTCGCCGCACTCTCGTAGGTGGACATGTACCGCTGTCGGTACGTCAGAGAGCGGAAGAAGGCATCTTCTTTGGTCTCAATCATCTCACAGCGGAGGCTCACTGAGAGGAACACTGTTCGCCATGCCCTCAGTTGGCATGGTGGTCAGGATTCATCAAAGATTGAGTTGAATGAACTAGACTTTTCCATTCAGCATCATGAGAATCAAACAACTTCACTTCAAAATTCAGAGGCACCGTCACGGCGCCAGATATTCACAAAGCACAAAAGAAGATAGCCAAGTCACAGAAGCTCTTCCTGGGAGGCACCGTCTCCGATCCTCTTAGCCACGTGCATGATCAAGGCGTGGTCGATTTCCTCCGGCGAAATCCGTTGCAAGGCACCTTTCAGGCTCTCAAAGCGCTCAGAGGTGACCATTGAGGTTACGCCTACCACGATTTCCAAGGTCAACTTCTCCGGCCCTTTCTCAAAAAAAGACTTCTGGATTTTCTTCAATGAGGCAGAATTGATGGGAACGGTCGGCGAACACATCTGCCTCACATTCATCCAAAAAAGGTTGCCCTGCGATACATAGGTCTTGGCTGACTTCATCGCGGCATCATACTCTTGGTCATTCCAAGGTGCCTGCCAAAAGGCGGGCACAACCAGTTGATTGTCAAATAATTAAGTTGGCGTTACTGCATTCTTGGCATCGAAGCGTTGTTTTGGACACCATCACGGCATCCCATTGGTGTTTCCGACACCATCACAGCATCGAAGCGTTGTTTTGGACACCATCACGGCATCCCCTTGGTTTTTCCGACACCATCACGGCATCCCATTGGTTTTTCCGACACCATCACGGCATCGAAGCGTTTTGGACACCATCACGGCATCCCATTGGTTTTTCCGACACCATCACGGCATCGAAGCGTTTTGGACACCATCACGGCATCCCATTGGTTTTTCCGACACCATCACGGCATTGAAGCGATGTTTTGGACATCATCATGGCATCCTTCTGAATGACTACATCTTAAGACGGGAATACCATCACCAGACATACAACTTGCATTTCCAAGCACATACTAATTTATTAATAAATTAACATGTGAAAGTACATAGAAATAAAATGCAAAAAAAAAACGCACACCATGCGCCAGAAAAATATGGCCATCGCGGATCGTGCGCGGATCGTGCGCGGATCGTGCGCGCATCGTGCGCGGATCGTGCGCGGATCGTGCGCGGATCGTGCGCGGATCGTGCGCGGATCGTGCGCGTCCAGGGTTGTTGAGAACTTGGCTTTGTCAGGGCACAAAAATGAACTAGGTCCAAATTGTGGGGGAATGTCCAGAGGCTACGGTAAACCTACCCTCCTTCCTCAACATACCTGTACGTACAGGGTTGTTGAGGGAGTAGGGTAAGGTAAGGTCACGACCATGCTGAGAACTTAGGGTAAAATTACCCAACCATGTCAGATATAGTGGCAGGATGTATTACCCTAACCTCTCAACAACCCTGTACGTACAGGTATGTTGAGGAAGGAGGGTAAATTTACCCTACCTTCTCGTACAGTAGGGTTGTGGACATCATGAGATTGGAGGTTCTCAACAACCCTGGACGCGCACGATCCGTGCACGATCCGCGCACGATCCGTGCACGATCCGCGCACGATCCGTGCACGATCCGCGCACGATCCGCGCACGATCCGTGCACGATCCGCGCACGATCCGCACACGATCCGAGCATGTCCCTTATCTGATGGGTTATCATGAAAGATCACACGCAATAACTCAAATTAAACTGGATAGACATGAAAGATCACACGCTAATCCCGCCTGTGACCCCGCTTCGTTCTGCTCCGCTGCACTGTCAATCGCCTGCGGCGGCATTGACTGCACCGCGTCGAAGATTGGGTGGGACAGCAACACGTTCATGCAATCCTCCAAGGCTTGCAGATGCTTCGCATTTACGGTCTGCACCGAAGCGGCCATCGCTTGTCACGATGCGATGCGAAGGGGATCGAGGATATCGAGGGAGTCAGTCGGGCTTGGGTGATTTCAAGCAAAAAATGCTTCGGAAGGGCCAGAAAAAATCATGACCAAGCCATGAGCCATGACATGCCAGGTAATTCAGAAACTATGTAAATAATTCAGAAAAAATCATGACAAGCCAGTCGCGATTGAGCCACCCGACCGTTCACAAGGAGCCAGGAGTCAACCTCAGGCCAACCGGGAAAGAATCACTGATTCATGAAGATGAAAAATTAACGATGATCAAAACATGTAAAATGAAAGGAAAGTTGAAAAATATCATGAACTGTTGATCGTATTGAAAAGCATTGATCAACTAGGAAAAAATAATGACAAGAACATGAAACAATGAAAAAATAATTTAAATTATATGTATTATATGTATGTACTATGTATCTATGTATGTATGGAGCATGACCTGGATAATATACGGATATCAGATACTGATGAAAACAAAATGAAAAAAATGAAAAACAGAAAAAAATGAAAAATATCTCTCGAATCATCTCCCGAATGGGAAGGGCTGTTTTTTCCAGGGGAAGCCCATGATTTCAAGGCTAGTTTGGGCTATCCATCAGGGTATCAGCCGAATTCCATGGACGGCTGAGGTCGTGGCGTCAATAGGAAAGCGTGGCCTCCGGGGAGGGTCGTGGCCTCCGTGGCGCGACAGGGCCACGACGGGGAAGATACAACGGGGGAGACACAACAGGGCCAAACGCAAACTGAGTCGTGCTAACAAGCTAAGTTGCAATTGCAACATTTTTCTCACTTTTTTCACATAAAGTTTGCGAAGTTTCAGGATGGTTTTCATCCGATTCCGATTTTTTTTGAACATCTTAAGACGATGGTCAATTCCATGAAGTTTCAGGATGGTGTTCATCCATTCCAAAATGTTTTGAACATCTTAAGACGATGGACAGGTGACAATGGTCATTTACCACTGTTCAATTCCTGGTGATTCCTCACCATTTCAACTTCTGAGTCTGGGTAAATGTTGGTTTGTCACTAACCTGAAAATGAGATTGAGGTCGCAGTGAGGTTGCTATTGATTTGCTATTGAGTTGCAGTGAGGTTTTACCCAGACGCTAAATTAGAAGCTGCTGTCATTGAAATTGCCGCCACCCACACTTCTTCCAAACAAAGAGCTCCACGGATTCAAAAGTTGCTTCCCTTCGAAATTCGTCCAGCTCATGGGACTCAATCTGCACATACTTCAAAGCCTGGAACCTTTGGAGTCTAGCTGCTTAAGAAAACCAATTTATCAAACATTTGCAGTTGGTGGGTGGGCTGCCATCAAAATAGAAATTCATTTTTTTGGCAGTGACAACATACTCAAGAATAAGACGAGGAGCAAGTGCCATGTCAGTGCAGTGACAAGATGACGGTGACGGGTGTAGGCTGTGAACCCTTCCATGAAAGTTCCATCTGAGAAGGCTGTTGGAAAGGGCTCACCTCTATATGTCACTCTCTTGACCAATGCCCAAAGACAGTGACCAACATCTGGAAGTTCATCTTGACCAAGATGTGCACTCCCGTGATAGGTTTTAAATTGACCTATCTCAAAGAAGTCTTCCGTCTCCTTGTAGATGTCAAGTCGGTCGAGGTGATCCATGTATCTCCTTGCCCTTTTCATGTGGTACAGGCTGTAGGAAGGTAAAGGGGTCTTGTTCAACCGACCTGGGATCAAACAAGCCGGAGACAAAACACAAAACAAAACACAAAACAAAACAAAGCAAAACCAAACAAAGCAAAACCAAACAAAACAAAATAAAACCAAGCATCACTCCTTGCATCCACATGCCCAACCGTCCAATGACCACTGCCGTTCTCTCCATTGCGCGGATCCCCACATGTTTGATGGCAATGTCCTGTTGCAGACTGGGCAGTCCATGGCTGGGCCAAAGAAAGAAAGGATCTGGGCTGGGACGGGATGACGGAATGCCAAAGCGGCTGCAGATGTGAAATAACAAAGTTGACAGATCTGGGCAAATGGAAACAACTTTGATGCTACAGCGGTGAAATGATGTCCAATATTTCACAGCCTCAAACCATGATCACAGTCAGTGTTGATGTTTGGAATCCTGCCATGAAAGAACCGCAGAGTTGTAAAACTTTTACACATACAGTTTCAATTTGAAGGCCAATTAATGATAAGTCTGAAGGCCAGCTGCACTTTGTTCAAGACACCCTCACGGCATCTAACTTTGTTCAAGACACCCTCACGGCATCTAAGTTTGTTCAAGACACCCTTACGGCATCTAAGTTTGTTCAAGACACCCTTACGGCATCTAACTTTGTTCAAGACACCCTCACGGCATCTAACTTTGTTCAAGACACCCTCACGGCACCTAACTTTGTTCAAGACACCCTCACGGCATCTAACTTTGTTGAAGACACCATCACTGCATCTGACTTTACAGCACCCCGTTGAGCAATTCCATCCTTGGGCCCTGACCCAGCCATCCGTACTGTGCCAGCAGCACCTAAGGGGCAAGCGTTAGTTCCATCTGAGAAAAGGATTGAGCGACTGATCCAGCACAGCAGGTGGAAGTCCAGCCATGCAGCAACGCCACTTTTTCCCTGCTACCCCGGTAGGCAAATCAGAAGCCGCGATTGCAGCAATGAACCCTGCTCACAAACTTGAGAAATGTTTTGCTGGACATGAGATTGTCTTCCTGCATGTTAGCAGCTATTTGCGGAATGGTCAGCCCCAGCACAGCCCACTTGCGGCCAGCTTGCTGGCTCTTAGCAGATGCTTCAGCGAAGGCTTCCCAACCTCCATCAATCATCTTCCACTTCGATCTCTCCTGGCCTGCTGCTGCTTGAATAATTTCACTGGCTTCCGTGTTCGCAGCACGAAAGCTAGGGCACAAGAAAATCTGCCGCTTGATTGCGTACGCCGCATCATAGAGGAAGGCAATTCCTGTTGTTGCCTTATCATGACGGTTTTCAATGATGCCCCGCATGCATGCCAGGTCCAGAACACAACCTCCTCGCACAGAGGCTGCCCAAAGAACTTGTGAAGGCGGTTTCTCCGGGTTGGCCACAACGAAAAACAAAGGCAGCTGCAAGTCCTGGGTCACCTTGCACCTGAAAAATTCAGGGTTCTGGCTCCACTCTGCCATCTCCAGGAAGATCCAGTGGTTCCGCCGATCAAACTGTGGCGGGGATGGGGCCAACAAGGCTTGGAATTTTGAAACTCCCCGTACTCTGGTGGCATCTCTGCGAGTCTCCAATTCAACAAATGCTTGAGCCACATCAACCATCCCATCTGGCACTTCCTTGGCTGTCAAGTGACCACTTAAGTACGATTGGATTGTGTTCTTGAACTGCTTGTTTCTCTGAAATGTCAATTCTGCCTGGACACGCTGACAATCTGCTGGCAGATTCGCACTTGCTTCGAGCCGTACTTCATCATGAGGCAAAAGTTTGACCGGTCCATCCAAACGGCGTCTTTTGGCCAAGAAATCAGCTTCAGAACCCTTCTTGTGCCCTCGTTTGGTACCCAAATCAAGTCTGGATGTTGATCCTTTCCTGGGTTCACCATACCATTCGATCCACAGCTGCTGGGCCATCTCAATGCAGTCAGTGGAAGTGGCCGGGGCGAAGTCGAACATAAATTTCAACTCCAAATTTTTGTTTTCTTCAGTCAGCAATGATCTTTCAGCAGACACAATGCGCACCATCTTCGAAAAGTGCTGCTCCACTCCGGATGTGGTGCATCCATCTAGAGCACCAAAGTGAATGAGAATCCAGTGCAAGTTTGAAGATGGATGGCGAGCTGCTGTTGACTTGCGAGAGCTAGTTTTCTGGACTGCGTATTTCCAAGATTCGAAGCTGCTGCAGTTGGGATTGGTCGAATGGTGATGAAAAGCTATAGCTTTGTGATCCCAGTACTCATCAATGAAGGAATCAGCCGACGCCTCGAACAGTTGGCACAATCTTTCCGAAGAAGTGTGCAACGACTGTATGTAGTCCACGGATTCCTCCCGGTTTGTCCGGGCTACTTCGGATACATCAAAGATTTTCAGGGCGGTCAGAATCTCATATGCAGGAAACTCCGACGCAATCACTTCTGTGCTCAGCCCAACCAGTTTCTTCATAGAAGCAAAGCACCGGGCGATCATGGCTGGAGAAACTTTGTTCGGACCACCCAGAGTCTTCGACTTGCCATCCACATCGAAAGCCTGCAAACATCGAAGGCCAGGGCAGAGGAAACAACAACGGGGGGAAACACAACGCGAAACCAAAAAAGGCACACAGGCACACGTTTAAAAACAGTTCTTTTGGCACTAAACAGGTAAGCATAAAAGCATTGGCATAAGCACTAAAATGATTTTGCCCAGTGACGATTGGGGTTTTCAAGCTCTCCAGCGCAAACATGGTATACCCAGATCTAGTCGCATGCTCATCAATGAAAAGATGCTTCACCCGACTTGCAAATACATCGAGTTCGATGTTGTGCGTGGCAACATCGCCAGCTTCTGAATCCATGAGTCGGATGATGCTTGTCGCTTCATCAGTGAAGTCAGCCACCATTGCTAAAAGCAACACCCGCTCTTCACTGAGAGAGCGCAAGAACAATGCACCTCGTTCACCGTCCCGCAAATTGTGTCTGTAAACTGTCGCATAGATTGCAGTTTTGATGGTCGGACGCAGCCACAGAATCAAACGGCCAGTTGCCTTCTGGTGCGAGTCAAACCTCTGCTTGCACAGCGACATTGACTGAACCCGGTCACCGCCCATGTCTTTGACGTACTGGTTGAACACTTTCCTCAGCACATCACTGCTCTGAATGGTTGCAGGCATTGAAGCGTTGCCCCAGATCAAGGCTTGAAACACATCCCAAATCTCAGCAGACGCTTTGAATGGACGGGAAATGACTCGCCGAGCCGCATGCGCCCGGTCCCGGCACACCTGTTTCACACCTGGGAACAGACCGTCATTGCAGGCCATGAGCCTACCTGCCAGCTGCTCATCTGCTGCAGCATCCATGTTCAGTAGAATGACCTTCTGTTGCAAAGCGGCCATTTGATCTTCATCCCCTTCAACAAATTGTGACAAGATGGCTCTTGTGCCCTGAACAAGCGACTCTGTCATGCTGTCTTGAAGATGGTGTATTCCCAGCAACCCACGCTTGACTTCCAGCTTGTCATTGCACGCCCGGAAACGTACCATCAGAACCAACCTACGTACATCTTGGTGGAGCACGATGCATGTGGATGAAAGAAGGAAAGCCGCATCAATGCGTTGGCAAGCGCCTCCCAAACAGTTCTGCAATCTGGCCAGCTTCCAACGGCCACCTACTGCCTTCATAGATCTCAGTGATCCAGCGGCTTGCCTTTTGGTGGCAAACTCTTCAAACTCTTTCTTCGGCGGCGCCCTGGAATCAACTCCGCCAGCTTGGCCAGCCAAACTCAATGCAAGCTTGTGCTGCTTGGAATCAGCATGCCGGCTCACAGTGTAGAAATTTCCGGGCCCATTGAAACCCGTCAGCCCAAAGGCAAGCTGTGGCACATGGCGGGAACAAAGCTTGCATAGAAGACCCCATTCACCATTTTTTTTTTCAGTCAGCCAAGGCAGTTTTTTCATCCAAGTTCCGGCAAGGTCAAGAAAAGAGCATCTGAAGCACCCGCTATCTTCACACAGCTGGACATGGGTGAGGTGAGCTTTGACATCCAGCTTTTCCATTGCGTTCCCCCGCAACAGACACCACAATTAAGCAATAAAATTGAGTGTTGGGATCTGGCTTCACACGGCTTCTCTGTTTGGCTTGAGTCTGCTGCACTCTGTTTGATTGGTTTGATTGCTGTTTTAGATTTGTTCGATTTTGTTTGTTTGTTAATATGTTCAATGTGTCTGTTGTGTCCTCTTGTTGTATTCATGGCAGAACAACATGATCCCTGGAACTTTTGGGCCCGTACAAGCAAATTGGCTTTTTGCGTCACCCTGACTGACACATTGACATACCGTAAAGGATAAGTGTCACGGGGAAACATAAAACAGATCTTTCCGTCTTTCCCATTTTTTTGTTATCTCGACTCAACATGATCCGTGGCACCTGACTCTGTCCTCACCCCTTTGGCATCCTGACCCCCTTTGAGG
This sequence comes from Cladocopium goreaui, assembly GCA_947184155.2. Classification (NCBI taxonomy): domain Eukaryota; class Dinophyceae; order Suessiales; family Symbiodiniaceae; genus Cladocopium; species Cladocopium goreaui. The sequence goes on from CAMXCT020006589.1 coordinate 8,839, forward strand.
TCCCTGGCATTGGGTTGAAACAGCTTCCTTCATGGACCTTGGCTCAAACGCATTGGCAGTGATTAACCATCTTGAAATTGGCAGCGCACATATATTTTACATAGTGATGGGAGCAGTTTTGAAACTGGCTGGAAACATCTTGAAACTGCCTTGAAAGATCTTGAAACGACTAATCAGAGCAGCTTGCCTGTTTTTTGCCCCGCATCAACAAGTTAGAGACCCCGGCAACTGCAGTCACTGCAGATTGGCGCATTTCAGCGCTTGGCTCAACACCATGGAAAGCATCTTGACTGGGATTGCATTTCCGGCCATCAGACCTAGCTGCCGTGGCGACACTGATGACCACTTCACATCAGCTGGCGTCACATCCATAATTTTCAAGAGCTCGCAGGTTGTCATTTTGCGTTGCTTCCAGGTCAGCCAATGCCCACCACTGCCAGCGCGACAGTGGGTCAAGCAAGGCGAGTAGCCTTCATTGTCGTGAGGCTTGGACCCACCGATGTCGACCACAATGGGGCTTCGAAGTGGATCCTTTCCTTGGGATTTCAGCTGATCCAAAACAAGCAACAAGTTTCTCCTCTCAGATTCGCTGGATGGCAACCTGCCAGGAAACCCTGCCTCGCCTTCAGTGGCAGGATCTATGTAAGCATAGATGTCCTCCATGGCGACTTTCTTTGGCCAAATCATTGGGCGAGCCCCAGGGCCTGCACGAATGCCACAAATCAGCACACGCTCTCTGTTCTGAGGTGTACCGCAGTCCCGGGCATTCAAGACTGTCCAGGACACATGATAAGCAGCTTGCCCGTTCCACTCGATCTTTTGAAGGGTTTCCATCACGGCCAAAAGAAACTCATAGTGCGAATCCAGTAGGTTCTTCACGTTCTCCAGAATGAAGACACGTGGAACATGCGTTTGAATCCACAAGGCCAATGACCAAAAAATCTGGCCCCTCCCTTTCCTGTCCTGCTCGCCTTCACAGAGCCCGGCCTTGGAAAATGGTTGGCACGGGAAACCAGCCAAGAATACATCCACATATGGACTGTTGAGAAAGGCATCTCCTTCGCAATCATCATACCACAAGCTGTGGCCCCATGTCTCCTCACACAGAGCCTTGCAGTGAGGAGAAATGTCACACCCGAAGACTGGAATGAACGGCAGCCCCAATCGACGACATGCGTGCAGCTCGCTGCACCAGCCAGAACATGCTGAGCCAATTGTGAACAGCGAAGGGTTCTCAAGGACGGAGATGGGCACAGATGCTGCCACCGCTGCTTCAGCCACAACACTTCGGACATTGGCTGTCATCTTCTTACTCACCGTCTTCTTGACTTTGTGCAAGCTCACTTTCGCCCCGGCCCCATTGGCCACAACTGCAGGCTCAAATTTGTTCCAGGTGATGGGTCCCGATTTGGTCTGGAATTTAATCGGGTCCGCCAAGGCTTGTACATCACTTACCAAAGTCACCCATGTTTTTTTGTATGGCAGTTCATCGGCATCAACGTGATGAAATTCTTTGAGTGATTTGAACTCTTCCAAGCTTGCGACTCGACAGGAGTCACTGAGCTTCGCCAGAGCAATCACAAAGCCCTTGCACCCCAACCACGTCCAGCCACAAGCCAAAGGTGCACCGCGGACCTCCAAGCTCTTGCCACGAAGAAGGATTTCGTCCAACCACCCGCGGGTAAGTAGCAGAATTCTGTCTCCTCTCCTTGGCAGCTCCTGCCCGGGCTCAGGGCATTGTTGCCGGCGCTGAGACTTCGAAGGCATGGCTGGCACAAAAAAAGCCTTGCACTGTGGCACTGTTTAGAGTAGAGTCATGCAAGATGCCTTGATGGCTAAGCCGTTTCTGCAAAGATGCATTTATGAAGAGATTCAACATTGCCTCCCCCATGCAGAAAAAATGCCAACATTTTTACATCAATTCTAACAACAAATTTCTTCCTGCAAGAGCCGCCTTTTGGGCAAAAAAAATGCCAACATTTTTACATCAATTCTAACAACAAATTTCTTCCTGCAAGAGCCGCCTTTTGGGCAAAAAGGCGGCTGCCCGGATGACTTCATTCACTTTCACATGCTTGAGCTTTTTTTGCATGGTTTTTTCTTTGCATGAGCTTGCATCTTTTGTGTGTCCGCTTGTGTGCGTCCGAGGCCAGGGCCTTCTTCGGTTCTCGGTGTTGTTCAAGTTCAAGTTTCTTCATGGCCATCGCCTTAGCGCGCCATCATGTGACACCTTCACGGCATCAGATTGCACGCACACCATCACGGCATGCTCGTGTGACACCTTCACGGCATCAACATTGCACGCACACCATCACGGCATGCTCGTGTGACACCTTCACGGCATCATCATTGCACACACGCACACCATCACGGCATGCTCATGAGACGCATGAGACACCTTCGCGGCATCTTGTGCTCATGATGAGACACCGTCGCGGCATCTTTAGGTCGAGGCCAGCCAAGGGCGTGGGTTGCCTCAGAAAGAGCGAGACGCAGTGATGGTGTCAAAATCTGTTTAAAACAATAATAATAATAACTTTAAATGGATGCCATGGATCAGCTCTCTTACCCGAACATATCTTCAGCCCAGCCAAAGTCGACCTTGAAAGCTCTTTGGAACAAGCATAGATCTTTTTTTTCTCGGGGACATATCCCAAGAATCGTAAAGCATACCCTTGTCGGATGACCGGTCTCAAGGTTTTAATTTTGGTGGCCAACAAGAAGTGTGTATGGTACGTACATATGGTTGTTGGATGGATGCCGTGATGGTGTCCTCCCACAACTAAGGGATGCCGTGATGGTGTCCTCCCCACAAATCAGGGATGCCGCGATGGTGTCCTTCCGCAATTAAGGGATAAAGGGATGCCGTGAGGGGTGTCCCGCAAGATATACAGTAATATCCAGTTTATACCTGAAACATCCGCCACCCAGGTTGGGCTACCCTACTGGTCTGGAAGTCTTTGAAAGCCGTCGGTCGCCCCAATCTGACAGCCTGAAATGTCACTGATTGGAATTCTAACTAGAGGCTACCCAGAAATTAACTATGGTTTGGGATCATCTGCATGCAAGCACGTTCACTGCACCTACATTGCTGTATGGACCTATCTGCTTTTGGCTCTCATTGAAAAAACAACATAATGCTGACAGGCGCATCATGGTGTGCACATGTGTTTATGTTGTTGTAGTTAGCTTATTGTATATATGACAGCAAGATTGGTTTCTGGTATTCATGTGTTCTCACATGCATTGCCACAACCGCCACAACCACACACACTCTCACATACTGCCACACTCCCACATACTGCCACATACACATTCACACTGCCCATGCAATGCACAAAGCGGTATATGGCCAGACTTGGAAAGCAACAACATAGACACACACGCACACAAAAAGAAACTTAAGCAAGAACTAGCAGACACACACACGCACACGCACAACAACAAAGAAACTACACAAACAAACTGTCACACCCCTGCCGGTGCGGTCGGTGCCATGGAAAAGCTAGAGCCCGAAGGAGGCAAACAAAAGAAGGAAGAGAAGACTGAGAAGACTGAAAAGAGGAAGAAAGTAAAGAAGGAAAAAAAGAAAGATAAAGCTGAGGAGGGTGCAAAGAAGGAAAAAAGGAAAGATAAACCTGAGGAGGCTGCAGAAAGATCGAAGTCAAAAAGGAAGGCTGCAGCTGCAGCAGAAGGAGAGCCAGAGGAAACAAAAGCCCCAAAGAAGGAGGAGCCAGAGGAAACAAAAGCCCCAAAGAAGGAGGAGCCAGACTCCGGACAGAAGGAGAAACCAGAAGCCCGGCCGAAGGAGGAGCCAAAAGAGCCACAAGCCCCACTGAAAGAGGAAGCCCGGCCGAAGGAGAAGCCAAAGGCCCCACCCCATGAGGCAAAACAAAAAGCCATACCGGCCATAGCCCCAAAGAAGATGCCCACGGAACCTAGCGCCCCACGCATGCTGGGGAAGCAGCAACCGGTGACACCGCCGAAACAGCAGCAGCCGGTGACGCCGCCAAAGCAGCAACAGCAGAAGCAGCAGGCTGCACCGATGCAGCAGCAGCAGCAGAAGCCCGCCGGGCCACCGCGGGCTGCAAAGGCTGCACCCATGCAGCAGCAGCAGAAGCCCGCCGGGCCACCGCAGCCTGCAAAGCACAAGCATGGCGGGTCGCCACCCCCAGGTCCGCCAAATCAGCCACAGCAGCAGCAGAAGCAGCAGGCTGCACCGATGCAGCAGCAGCAGAAGCCAGTGATGCCACCGCGCCCAGCCCGAGCATCACGACCACCACAGCAGCCGCAGCACCACGAGCAGCAGCAGCCCCCAGGCCCATGGCCAATCCGGCCAGCCGCGATGCCAGCCGCGATGCCCCAGCAGCAGCAGCAGCTACAGATGATGCAGCAGCAACAGCTGATGATGATGCAGCAGCAGCAGCAGCAGCAGCAGGCCCCGCCACTGATGCAGATGCAACAGCAGCCGATGATGGCCCGGCCACCGATGCAGATGCAACAGCAGCCGATGATGGCCCCGCCGCTGATGCAGATGCAAAAGCAGCCGATGATGGCCCCGCCACCGATGCAGCAGCAGCCACCGGTGCAACAGCAGCAGCCACCGGTGCAACAGCAGCAGCCACCGGTGCAACAGCAGCAGCAGCACCACGACCAGCACCAGCCCCCAGATCCGCGGCTGATGCAGCGGCCTAAGACTGCTGGGCCTGAGCTGGAAAAGCTGGTGCAGCGATTCCAGGAGCTGCCCAAGCCCGCCTCCCAGGCCTCCCAGCCCTCCCAGCCCTCCCGGCCGCAGGCCCAACCGCAGGCCCAGCCGCCACACCAGCCCCAGTCTTCTGATGAAGACTTCGATCCGGAGCTGAAGAAGCTCCTGGACAAGTTTCTTCGGGAACTTCCACCGAAAGAGGAGAAAAAGGAGGAAGAGGAAAAAGCCGAAGAGGCGGAAGAGGACCAGGAAGATGATTCATATGATGAAGAGAAAGAAGGAGAGAAAGGCAAAAGCGCCGGGGCAAAGGCGAGAGGAAAAGGAAAAGGCGGCAAAGGGCGCAGGGCCAAGTGCGGACAAAACGCCAAGCGGAAGTACAAAGAAAGGAAAGAAAGAGAAAAGTGGAGTGACATGATGCAAAAGCGACAGGACTGTTGCGGAGGGGGGGTATAGCCATCTAAAACCTTGAGACGCCGTGATGTTGTCTACAAACTTGAGACGCCGTGATGGTGTCTACAAACTTGACTGAGACGCTGTGATGGTGTCTTATAGATGCCGTGATGGTGTCTAGATCTCTTTTTTAAAGATGCCGTGATGGTGTCTAGTTTTTTGTAATAGATGCCGTGATGGTGTCTAGTTTTTTTCTTAAATAGATGCCGTGATGGTGTCTAGTTTTTTCTTAAATACAGTAGATGCCGTGATGGTGTCTAGTTTTTTTGTAATATCAGATGCCGTGATGATGTTTACAACTTTCTGAGATGCCAGGAGCTGATGAGGGAGAACGCGGCCCTTCGTTCAGCCGCAAAGGACCTCTTGGCGCGGCTGAAGCGACAGGAAGCTGCCGTTGAGCAGCTTGAGAAGGAGGGGGCGACGAAAGGAGAGGAGATACGGGTGCTCAAGCGCCGCATAGAGGCCTGGTTGTTACATGGGTTTGGATCAAAATCAGTTTGAGTATGTTTGAGTAGGCAACCATCCGTTTTGGGGCTGATCAATCTGATCCATAGCCAATGTGCGAACTATTATTGTGTTTAATTCCTGCATTCCTGAATCCAGGCACTCAAAGATCTTCTGACCCAAGAAGAGGTGGATCGGCGTCGCCTGCAGAGAAAGTACGACGGCCTTGCCCGCCGGTAGGCCCGCCTTGATCTACAAACAAAAAGGCACCACACGCAGACACACACACACACACTAGACAAGAATGGATCATTATATGATCCGGCAGGAACTGAATCCTGAAACATGCAAACCAGCCTAGATTATTTGATGAATAAAAGAGCCACATGAGGTACTTCTCGCAAACGATGTAGGGCATCCGAAATTGTCAAACGTAGTCATAACCAGATTCCATAGAGTTTTGACCAGCATGTGGAAATCCAAAATAATGTTTCGGCGATTGTTTCCCAAAATAACCCATAGTTCGTCGGCGACAGGGTCTCGGCGAAAATAAGTCAAAAAACATAATACTGTCGGCGATATGGTTTCGGCGAAAATCTGAGGAAGGTTCTGATGCATGCAATACAGATTGTGGCAACCGTGTAGATTCGAAACAACGCAGTGTAACAGCTTGATCAACAGTTGAAACCAAATTTTGCAGGTACACAGAGTTGATCAGACTCTGCTTCCAGCACAAGTGGATAGCTTCGTTGGGTGCAGTCTCCACTGTGCTCTGCACCCCCCTGCAAATTAGTGAAAACCAATCAGAAGTTTTACATCTGTTCAGATGGTACACACACACACACCTCGCATGTAGCGAGGTCGGTTTTTTGGAAGAACTTCGCTGGCGGAATCGGCAAGACACCAGTGAAAGTGAACCTGTAATAACCTAATGTACAAAAGGGCGGTCACTTCAGTCAGAAGAGGAATTCGGAGCTTGTAGAAGGACTTCCATAGCATCGTGGAAGCTCATGCGTTCAACCATCGCCCAAGTCTGATCGAATTTCCCCGATGCCGTAGCAGCCTTCAAGGTGTCAGATAGACCTTTGGCTAATTCATGGATCCGGGTGGTCAGCCTTGGTTCATCTCCAGGAGATGTCGTCTCAATGGGCACATTGTGAAAAGGATGGTGTCCATGTACAAGGGGAATCTCAAAATGATGTCGCCAATAGTCCGCTGTGCGCAGGGACCACTCCCAGTTGCCGGAGAGACCATAGAAATAGTGTTCAGGGTCACGACATCGGGAATGCCCTAACAAAGGAATTTCTTCAATGAATAGCTCCCTGGTGTTGTTGGAGTGGGTAATGACCTTGAATTGGATCTGGTGAACCACGCGAGAAGAGAACTGAGCACGATGGAAGTAGTTGTGTGTAGAACTTGAGTCTGTCGGAAATGGAACGCCAGGAGGTGCTGGTCCTGAATATGTATCAGAATGGGCCAGTGTACCCGTAGCAGGTGCCGTACTGTCAGTTACCAAAGGTGCCGGAGTAGGGTTGGTCGTAGTGTCGGGAGCTCCTGAGTGACATAGTGCAGAAGTCGAGGCGTCTGGTACTTGAACTGGGTCGGTAGGAGCGAGTCCACGAGTAGAGTTCGCAGGCCAAGACAAGCCCGCCACGGTCGCGTCTCGTTTGTGTTCCATGGGTGAAACTGTCACAAATACGAGAAATAGTGCAACAACGGCTGAAGCATCAAGAATTGCAGAAGAAAGCCAATCCCGAAATTGATAATATTCACAAAAATGAAAAAAGTGAAATCCAGTCCTCAATCAAGTGGGTCAGTTGCGACGGAGAAGCCACAGCTCCAAGTCAAATAAAATAGAAATCGAAAAATCCTTTGTGTTAGTGGGGTGTCAAGGAGGAATTGAAAACCCTGTAGCATGGTCTTTTTTGGCCGGCTAGTGCATCAGGGCAGGATCACACCGGAGCTAATTTTGTAGCATTTCAAGCGTAGTACGAAAGGCTGTCTGGTACCCGGGATGAGGAAAGAGGATTCGCGGGAATTGTACTGCCGAAGTCGCCACTCAGGTCGGTATGCCTCCAAAAGCTGCAAGACCGTCATATCATTGGAAACTTGGAATGTATCACCGTCCAAGTCGCAAAAGCGAAACTCCAGGTTCGAGGGATCAATTTGGATGTCCCATTGGGACCTCAATCTTTTGGAGATACAAAAGCGGAGTTCGGCAATTGGGATGAGGCCGGCTTCAACTGGTTCCATCTGACGTGACCAGGTAAACAAAGCTGCAAGTTCAAAGCCACTGACATGTCTAAAATTGGAGTTCACCAGAGCCATGTAGTGTTCACGGTCAGGTTCGCTTCGGTGAGTCAATGCCTGTAAGGGAGAGAAGTCAACCAAGATAAGGACAGGTCTGTTTGGAGGAGGGTTCGCATCACCAGGGAGGCCTCGATGTCCAGCAATCCACCCAACGGTTCGTGTACCAAGCGGTGTCTCAATCGTAGATGTGGCGCGATATGGATTGGGTCGAGAAGAACGAGCCATTGCGTCGAATGTGAAGTATCGAGGATAAAGCGCAAAGCCCAAGCTGCAATAACACACACACACGCACGCACACACACACACACTTTTCAAAAAACACCCCATCATAGGACATCATGGCAGATCATGGCAGGCAACGCACAGAAGCTGTAGCCAGCGCACAGGAGCTGTAGCTGCCATCAGGTGTTGCAAACAGTTTGAGCTGAAATTAACTCATTGCTTGTTCATGTTATTCTCCAATATATTCCTTGTCACTTCTGGAAGATTCTATTTTTTTGTTTGCAACATTTTGCAACATCTGATGGTGGCCGAGCAGCGTGTACCAGTTTTTATGTCAAGCAAGTTTGAAATTTAAGGAAAAATATGAGCAAAGCATCCTATGTACTTAATTCCATTTGTTGACACGGCATCATAACGAAATAAAGCCAGTTTTACAATTGATTGAGTTCCAACACGTTCCGGTTCAAACCTGCTTGACAAGTCTAGTCTGGGGAGATTGATGTTTAGCAGTTTGAAATGTCATAGTTTGCAATCATCATCAAAAAGATTGAATGTCCTAGGGAATGGATGTGTCAGATTCAATATTTTGAGCCATACCCACTTGGTTTTCGTCAACATCTTTCATCCCCAGCATGCTCCCATCGGATTGCTCGGTGGCAAAAAAAAACAGCAAGCGGTTGGGTGGAATGGAGTCATACATGTTCTTGCATGTTTCATCACCTAAACACACATTTACGCCAGACATGATCTGGCCCATGGGTTTCCTGGCACCATGCTGCATCCGGCCAAGGCCAAGGAACACAACTTGGTGACCAAGTTCAGGCAGGAATCCGGGCCTCAAGCAAGATGCCGTGATGGTGTCTTATACTGGCATGTAAATAAGTCCTAATCCATTGAAACTATATATATAATATAAATATATTTGTTCACTATTGTTTCTCCTAGATAACTATCTATTGTGTCTGATGTAATGAGGATGTCGCGATGGTGTCCTATCTAATGAAGATGCCGTGATGGTGTCTCATTTAATGAGGATGCCGTGATGGTGTCCTAGTTGCTGAGGACGCTGTGATGGCATCCCATTTAATGATGCTGCGATGGTGTTTGTGAAAAATGCAAAAAATATGACATGGATTTCGGATGTCATCTTGGTGGATGGATGAATGGAGATGTGTGCACTGAAACACTCTTGTAAGCTGAATTGACCCCCCTGATAATACGGTATATTTGTTTACTTTAAGGTTCCAAAAAATCTGGAAATATATTGTCTTGATCTTTCCATCAAAAATTATATCAATACATGATCGTTTGTGGAAATGCCCTCATCCTGACATCATCCCTGCGATTGAGGCCCTGGCTATGGGCAACATTGAGCACCAGCACCTTCACTGACACCATCTCGGCATCAATTTTAGGCACCATCACGGCGCCTTCACTGATACCATCTATTATTAATGGGGGTTATAAACCTGGTTTCTTGTGGTGCCGTGATGGTGCCATGAAACTGAGAAGATGCCGTGATGGTGTCTTTTATTGGTGCCGTGATGGTGCCATGAAATTGATAAGATGCCGTGATGGTGTCTTTTACTGGCGCCGTGATGGTGCCATGAAATTGATAAGATGCCGTGATGGTGTCTTTTACTGGCGCCGCGATGGTGCCAAAAACAAAACGGTAAGATGCCATGGGGGTCTGTTTCATCCAGGGGCAAACATGTTTTGTGGGGTGTGGCACTTCACTGTCACTAACCAATCAGTATAGTATGGATAGTTTTAGATGGGGACCAAGACTATGAGACAAAATTATTCTTGAAGACTTTGGATGGTTCTTTCTGGTGTTTGTTACCTTTGAACCTTTCTGACTACTTTGAACCCAAAAAAACATGACCCAAAAACTAAACGATGCTGAGGTCCAGACTCTGGACTTGGTGGGTATCTTAATCTTCACTGTGGCATGACACTGTCACAGCATCATCATGACACCATCATGGCATCAATGTTGTGACACCATTAAGGCATCACTTTTTTGACACCATTAAGGCAATTTTGTGACACCATTAAGGCATCACTTCTTTGACGCCATTAAGGCATCAATGTTGTGACACCACTAGGGCATCACTTCTTTGACACCATAAAGGCATCATTGTGACACCATTGAGGCATCACTTTTTTGACACCAGTAAGGCATCATTATGACACCATTAAGGCATCACTTCTTTGACACCATAAAGGCATCATCATGACACCATTAAGGCATCATTTGACTGAGGCTGAGGCGTAGTGGTAGTCGTCGTTGTAGTCGTAGTCTCATGACACTGATAGGGCGCAATTTTTTGACACCAGCAATAAAATATTTTAAGCCGGTGTTTTTCTATTAAAACACATGGGTTGGGTGTAATTTGCCAGCCCTGACCATTTTACAACAACAAAGGCTTAAAAAGGTTTGGTAATATTAGGGTTATGTAAGGGGATATCCCTCCAAAATATGGCCTTATATGGTACAGTACATCCATTTTAGGATCCTGGAATTCCCATTGAAGAAATATCGTTGCTTTTTGGGAACGCCCTGCCCCCCCCTCTCTCAGAAGATAAATGCATTTCAAGTCTAGCAAAAAAAATGCCAGCAAGTTCTTCACTGAATATGATGCCTATCAGTGTACGTTTATGTAAAAAAAAACGCATGACACGTTCTCCACAATTTCTATGTCAACTTTGTTTTCAAAACATGTTAGAAACACACAAGCGTTGCGTAACATTTTTTTTGAGTTGCATTTTTTGTTGAAAACCTTTTCTGTCACAGAACAGGCTCAAACCGTTTGAAAGTTTTTGGGCCAAAATACATCATGAATTCTGATCAATGTTGAAACATTTGAAGCAAACAGATACCCGCCACCGCTGGGTACCGTCCGGCACTCCCAAAAATGACCAGGTCCCAGGAGCTCCAAAAGCTGTTAATTAAGGAAACCCTCGTTGTTTAAGGAAACCTCGCTTAAAAACCTTTTCTTGAGGACATGTTGTTTCCCTAATTAAGGGAAAACATTGCCATTGCTTCATTACAGAAAAACTTAATTAAACGTTTTTCCTTAAATAAGGACGGTTGTGTTATTTAAGGAACCTTTTTGTAAGGAAACATTCCTTAATTAGTTAAAGAGAAACCTTTCTTTATCTTAATCCGTCACTTTTGGAAGTGCTGGGAATTTGTTTTTTTGTCTAACTTCTTAACTCTAACTTCCGACTTTCTGAAGTCTAACTTCCGACTTATGAAGAGGCTGTAGTGAGGGAGTAGAAGCATTAGATGTGTGGGTGATCAAAATAATCAAAAAAAAAATAGCAGGCACAAAAGCACAAAGCTAACCACCAGCAAGCATGAGATCAGTCGGAGTGGGGCCTGTGAGTACACTTCGAAGGGGAGTACTCCCGGGATACCTTCTAACTGCTCCATATCTGGTCGTCCTTCTGGGAGGGCAACTCTTGTCCAATGCGAGTAGTTATGTTGTGCAGTGCCGAGGTACGCTCTCCATCCTGTGATATGCTTAATTTTAAAGCCCCGTTGCTTAAGTAGCTTGATGTCATGGTTTGACGGGTTCCATACGCAGAGCCTGTCATCTGCATGGTGAATGAGGTGGATCTCTCTCAGCTGAGATAAATTGCATGTCGTGAGCAGCGATGGTGGTAGCGCAATGGCTGCTAGCACGGTTTTGCCACAAACATCTGGGAATTCTGAGAGGATAGTTTCCCATACCATTCCTGCGTACGAGCCAGCGCTGTGCCCCCGAATGTAGATGGAGCCTACCATGTATCCTGTTAATCTCAGAAGATCAACTGGGCGGATTTCAGGGGGCAGACTTACTCCGACTAGCGGGTGTGCAACTAGCAACTTAGTGAAGAGTCGCAGGCCATGTATGTACCCGGGCCACGGTGGTTTCCTGTGTGCTGGGATGATGGGACAGAATTGCAACAGCTTCATGGCCCGACTGATGATTTGCGCTTGCAATTGGTTCGCACTGGGCATGCCTAAGATGCGGCACCAGAAGTGTGCACCTATGGGAAACATGGCGATGTGCAAGAGCAAGTATTCTTGTGTATGAGCAGTGCCTGCTACTGTGCCAGCTCTTGCATTCCAATCGTCCTGTTTGCTTAGGGATGGCCCGTAAACATGTGCTTCCTTTTTGCAGGCTAGCAGCACGTCCCAGTCTTCATCGAGCTCTCCTCCACCCAACCCAGTGCACTGAACATCCAGGGACCCTGGGTCAGCGTCATTGAGTTGCCAGGAGGTATTATCCATGACAGTGAGTTTCCAAGCAGTGTATTGAGGGTCAGTATGGCTAGCTAGCACTTCGTTGATTGCTAGTTCTGCGTTGCTAGGGTCAATGCCCAGTCGCCGTTGCAGCGCTTCCAGCAAGGGGAGGATTGGGGCACTGGGGAGCTGGAAGCTCGCATGCTGACCGCAGAAAACATTGGCAGGATCGCAAGTCTTGGACCAAGGAGTGTGGTCATTATTGTTATTGGGGGCTTCCACCGGCGTCCACAGACTCTGAAGAAGCAACACCTGCAGCTTGGTAAGGCTTCTGTTTTGCAGGACATGCGGCTTGGCGATTAGTTTACTCCCTCTAACAAAATCGCAGCCTGTGGGGTGTGTCCACAACGGTGGTGCCTCGTCGACTCCTATGAGCGACACAGCAAGCGGTTGCAGCCCTTTGTTTAGCCACTGTCGGAGTTGTTGTCCTAGGCCTACTTTGCTCCCATGGAAGGCGTGCACTATAGGTGGCAGACTATACCCTATGGTTAACTCCTTGCTTTGGAACAGTTTGTCTCCTGGAAGACAAAGTATGGGGAAGTCGGCTGGGAAAACTGACAGAGGGGAGAGTGCACCTTGTTCAAAAATGGGGCGTGCCCAGGTAAGGAATGGCGGGGTCCGCTCGGCAAAGTCCGGTCTAAGGTATCGGCCATCCCCGTGACGTGGCCATTCTCCTCGCTCCGGGATGGGGAATGCAATGGCTCCTGCCCATTCGCCCAACATTGCCCATGCATGTGTCCAGTCAAGTGGGGTTCTAGCTCTACAGCCGAGTAGGGGGGTGAGAAGCAGTCCTCCCCTCATTGCTTCCGCAGGGTCTTCTGGCACAGCGGTTGTAGCTAGGAAACTGGCCCTGCTCTCCTGGAGTGCGGTAACCCAATCATCTGCTGTGCGAGTGGCAGGGTGGGCTATTCGTCGTGCCTTTGGGGCAGGTGCAGTACTCGGAGAGGAGCTTTGGCCAGGGGCTGGTGGCATGTCTGCTTGGGCAATTTCTACATCGGGTGCCTCAATCGGGATGTGCCCTGTCACAATGATCAAGCCGGCATTGAGTTCGGCTTTGGCTTCTGTGGCCAGGAGTACTGCTGGCGGGCACTGGTTAGAGCTGGCCATTGTGTTATGTTGCATTGCTGCGGCTCTGCTTGACTTATCCGTCATGAGATTGACGAGCTCGGCCACTTCAAACAGTGAGGTTGGCACGCAGTCAGAGTCGATGAGAGCAAAATTTACAGTGGGGAACATTAGACACAGCGCCTCCAGAGCTGCGGCACCAGCCCAGGTATAATGGACCTGGTGCAGACCTGTGTCAGCATGAATGGGAAAATGGATCGCAGTAGTTTTCTCCTGGTAAGGGCCAGTCACTGTGCATCGGCCTTGGATCCAGGGTGCAAAATGCGGCCAGTAGGCTGGAGGGTCAGTGCCTGACAGTTTGCGGTTGTCCACATAAACATATACGGTGGCATACTGAGGTAACCATGAGAGATTATCTGTTATCCACTGGAAGAGCGTTTTATGATGGACCTGGCTGGCTGCGGGTCGTTGGATGCCGTTCCCTTCGTCCACCATGAGTGCAGGGTATGTCAGGGGTGACCGGGGCATTCGACAGGAGCCGACATCGTCCCATTTCCACCTCTGTTTTATGTCATCCATGCCGAGCGGGGTCTCAACTTCTTTTTGCGAAAGGAACAGTTGGTCAAGCTGGTGGCTTAGCTGTGTGACCTCGTGAACATTCAAGAAATCGATAGGTGCGGCAATTTCCCACTTCTCCCTTGGGGGAGGCTCAGTCCCTTGTTGAAAATATGGAACGTCGTCATCCGTCTCGAGGGCGTCAAAGTATTCTGTATCACTGTGCATTGACACATCCTCGACTGTGTCATCTGGAGCGGTTGGCTCTGCTGGTTCAATGTCTGTTTCTGATTCATCAGGGTCAGGCGACGCCAACGAAATGAACCTATTTGGTGTCATAAGCTGTTGCAGCATGTTGACGCCAGCTTGACCCTGAACAGCCGGTGCCCGGGTGTCAGGAGCCAAGTGACTAGCCAAGATAGTGGATGCTATACGGGCAACGAGTGCAAAAGTATATCAACAGGATTGGCAAGGCTAAGGAAACCCTGAACACCCGGCACCCGGGGTCAGGGTTCCCCCTTACCGGGTCAATGCGTTGGAGGTGAAACAGGTAGGAAGCAAAACAATCCGGGTTTGTCTTACACCTTAGTGTGCGAATTGATGTCAGATGGCTGACCTAGCTATGAAAACTAGTGGAGCCACAAAAGCTGCAGTGCGAACAATTGAGCCACTAACAGTTTATGCAACCTACTTACCCAAAGTACATGTTAGTTCGACAGACATTGAGGTGACCAACGGTGACAGGACCTGGGACACACACCTAGCAAGGAGACTTCGCAGACAGTTCAAAAAGATTGAAAAACCCATAAATCCCTTTGCTCCCGTTTATGGGGGTCATACTTAAGTGGGTACTCTCCCTTACTGCAGGTTTGGGGGTATTAGCCTGGCACGCAGCTGCTTTTCTCTTGGCGCATCTACGGAGTAGGCGGCATTAGAAATGGCACTGATCAGGTGATTTCACACAGTCAGGTGCACACAGTGCTAGCTGTCTGTACGGTCAGTCAATGATTTCCATTTCCATATCTGCAACAGGCGAGGGTTGCGGAGTACCTGGTGAGTGGGCATCTTGCATTCTTTTAAGGCGTTTTCTAATGCGAGTAAGGTGCTCGCGGGCATTGAGGAGTCGCGTTTCACAGGAGGCCACTCTTTCGCAGGCTGTCTTTTCCATGTTCTGCAACGTTGGGATGTCCGCTGTGGCGAGGTCGACGTCCTGCATGGGGTCACTGGCGGGTTCAGGGCTACTAGCACCAGCAGTGTCAGTTGCTTGAGTCTCCGGCGATGCTTTGGGTGTATTTGCAGGCGACGATTCTTCTGTAGATGTGTCGTCGTGGGCGGCAAGCTGTTCCGAAGGTTGTTGTTGCTCATCATCTTTGCTGTGGGTTGCAGAGTGAGAGTCAGAGGATAACACACCGGTACCCGGGGTATCCGTTTGTGCTTTGTTCACGGGCAGGGCCGATGGTGGGCCTGGTCGTCTGTGAAATAATGACTGTGCACTGATTTTGTCAGGTGACTTGCTTTGCTGCGGGGTTGAAGCTTCTGCCACTACGCCTGTACTGGGATTGGACGATGCGGCCGTTGCTGTATGTCTGTGCTTTGTTGACTTGCGGCCAGCAAATTGGCTGGTTTTTGGGTCAGTCTGGTCGCCGCTGGTCGGCTATCTGCCAACGTTTGTTGGTTTGCTTGATGAATAATAGACTGCAATTCCATGTATTGCCGCTCTCGGTCAGCCACTTGCTGTGGCGTGCTCTGAGTACATTTAGGGTCCGGTGGAGCATCTGTTTGCACTGTTTGTGCTGGCTGTTTTGCTATCGATCGCTCCGCCCACCTGGTCGGTACCGGCGGAGGCGGAGGCAGTGCCCGTTTCGCATGTTGTGAAGGCTTAAGTTGGTCAATGCGCGGCTGGAGTTCCTCGCGCAGTTCCTGCGGGTACGTCTCTCCGGTCTCAGCTAACCACTGGATGGTTTCTTCATGCGTCCACAGGGTGGTTCTCCACAATGGGATGGTATTGTCATCATTGACCCAGAACAATGGCTTAGGCGGCAGCAACCCATGAGCTTCTACTATCAAAGGCAGCAGGAAGGCTAATCTTTTTTGTTCATGGAAAACCATTGCTCCGTTCGGGTGAACTTTAAGGTGCGTATGGTTCCACACAAACGGTTGCACAACACGCATGGTGTGAGCGTCATGATTAAAGATAGATAGCCGGACTTGGGCATACTGTGGTGCAGCACCGTAGACTTTTCCATCCCAGGGTAGTTCAAGAAAGCCCCACCGCTCTTTCCGGCCATAATTGACGGCACCGGTATCCCAGAAGGCAGGGTCAAACTCTGTCTCAAGGGCGTCGGCGAGGGTCGAAAAAATGATCCATGGTACCTCGTCAATATGCAAGTGGTATTCAACCAATGTGAAATTATATGTTGTATGGCAATCACCTACCCATATTGTGCCCCTCACCGCAAGAAAACGAACGCTGCTGGCTGCTGGCATGTTCCAATTCATTCCAGCCGATATGTCCAGTAAGTGTTGATCAGAAACACTGATTAGGCCAGAAGGAAAAGGGTTTGGCTTCGGCATACCAGCAGCAGGTACCCTGCAGTGGCAGCACTCTTCAGAGTGAAGGCAGTTGCACGGCTTGCAGGACCAAAAGACAGGAACCACTCGCTATTGCGTGGCAGCGGCCAAACACCGGGAAACGGGCAGGGGCCAAACAACGGGAACCCCGTGTCGGCTGTAGGGAGAATGAACGGGCGAGATTAGAAGCTGAGTAAAAGTGAGGATCCAAGCAGCTGGCTTATGCAGGTGCGGTGTCCTCACAGTTCGAACCAATGGCTGCTGGCGGAAAGAGTCATGTGAGGTCCAGGCTCAGTCAACAAACTACCCGACACCTCAACAGAAGGAGAGATGTACAACATATAACTGGTGGCAGGGTTGGGGGGGCAGTGTATTGTGGTTCAGTAGGAGATTCATGACACAGGAGTGAGTAGCACGGGGCGGGGCACATGGTGGAACCGCAGCAGATGACAGGAGGAGGTGGCACTCTGTGCAAGAGAGGCACGAGGCAATGGACAATGGGGAGGACAGAAGCAAGGAGCACAGATGTTGGTAGCATAGATGGGGCCGGGATATTGGGAAGAGAGTGACAGTCATGAGGAGGATGAACCATGAAAGATGAATACCTGGTAGGGTGAAAATGGGGCCCTCACCATTACCCAAGGTGCCCTTGGGAACAGCAGAGGAAAAACAGACATATGTGTCATGTTCCTAGCGATATAAGGGGCACAGCGGGGGGTGAGGGCATGCGGGAGTACTTGAATGGTGGAGTGCAGGAAAGCCCTATGTTATCAAACCCTATGTTGTCCAGGTCATTCATGGTTTCCTCCACCTGGCACTGCAAAATTATAAGCAAAAATTGAACGAGGTGGGAAAAGGGAGAGCAGCTGGTTTGAGGCACGACTATGGTCCACAGTTGCTCTACGTGCTGCCCTGTACACGAATACGGTTCGAAATGCTGTACATCACCAAGGGACTTGCTGAAAAAACGAAAGATCTTCGCAGCTACATGCCTCCGTCTCTGGAGGGCGATGCAGAGGCTATTTCGGCGCGGCTGAAGGACAGCACACTAGGATAGCACCGGTTTGGAACATTGTGCCGCATTTCAAAGTGGGAGTTGAAGAATCGCCATTACCCAAGGTACCCTTGGGAACAGCAGCTGTCCGAGGCTGCTGGCACTCTAGGCTCTGTCAAGCTCTGAGCATGAGGTGCAATGGGCGGCGAGAACACTATTTACCCTTCCTTGGCGGCAATGGATGTCCTACCAGCTCAATTATCCTGCTCGTGCGAGGCGTCATCGTGGAGTTTCTCTGTTCTCCCCTGGTACCATGTTGCACGCGCTGCGTCACGAGGCCTGTTGCACACCCTGCCTTGGCAGTGTCCTGTGACTGAGGATCGTATTCCAGAGTAATAGTAAAAAACTCGCTATTACCCGATGTGCCCTTGGGAACAGCAGCTGTCTCAATCTGCTAGCACTCTAGCTCTATTACACACTGAACATGAAATGCAATGGGCGGCGAGAGCACTATCTGCTGGAACTTGGCAGCACCGGATGTCCTATCGGCTCAATTAGACTGCACGAGGAAGGCGTCATCGTGGTACTTTTCCATCTTGCGTCGGCGGTGCATAGCCCTGGGGCTTCAGCGGTGGCATGTGGGAAGTGATGTCCATCACCCTGGAGCACCCTTATTTATTTAACGGTTCTACTGGATTTTTATGGCCACATTGACGGGAGTTCTATAACTAGGCAGAGGTAGTGCGCTGGCTGGGACAGTGATAGTGAGAAACAACTCTACGCATAGGCGTTTGCTCAGCATGGCGCTGCTTCCAACACAGCAATAACTATCAAGAGCAGGGTGTGTTATGTAGATCGTTATACAGGGCCCTACACAATGTGGTAAACCGGACGTAGGGCAAATGGGCAACAATTATCCCTGGGAGCAACCGCTAATCATTTGGCCAGTTTAATGAAACATCCACCACTAGGATTAGCTACGATATTGGGAGATTAGGAGATGAGCGCTTGGGTAGTGTGCTGGTGGATACTATTATGGTCAGAGTAGAGAAGATATATCTTTCCCTGGGACGTGCGAGTCAGCAATAGCTACCCAGCATTTGCTGGCATCTGACAGCGTGGACAGGGAAATGTCGTCCATCATACTGGGGGACCTAGATTGGGCTGTGGCAGTAAGGGGTCAAATGTTTAAACCGTTACCATATACTGTAGTAGTATTAGTGCCGTGCCATTTACCAGACAACTACTTACGGGCAGCCAATGATTAGGTGAGCACCCCTTGGCTCAGAACCAGGGATGAGGGTACACCGATGGGGTAAAATCAACTTAGAATGGCAGACGGTTGACAAGCATAGTGGGCGACCCTAACCAGATACATCCCCTGGTCAATTGGATAATTTAGGCAAGGGGGATAATGGCTGGCATGGAAAATAAAAGACATACCTGTACAGACAGGAACTAACAGCTACCATGCTCTGATTGCGGAAGCCCCTGGAGTTAGTGCTGCTCTGTTGTCTGGACCCTGGGACGTAATGCCTTCAAGATGCCTCTCTCGATTCCAGTAGACTGTTTCCTTGGTCCCTGGGCCTTAGCATAAACACGCACTCCTGGGAACGAGCTGCCTATTTAATGCACAATGGGCTGCTCTAAGGGAGTGAACTTTACATCTCATGCAGACTTTTGGTCTTTAGCAGTGTTCAGTAATTAAGGTCCTGTCTAGTCCCTCTAGGTTACAGGGAGATAGATTATTTTGCGGTCAATTTGTTGAGCTTTGCAACCAAAAAAGTAAACAACCAGTGATAGTTAATGTCAGGATGCTGGCAGGAACCATGGCAACAGTAATTAGGAAGCACCAGCCTGCGCACCACTGCTTTCAGCATGTCCAAAGAGTGCATCTACCTCTGAAAAATTATTGAATAATTGAATGGTCACTCAGTATTTGCACAGGGTTCGCAATCAAAACCCTCCAAATGGGAGGCCCGAAGCATAGTAAGAACATTGAGACCATGCGGTAAAAACAATTGTCGGGTACAACAGAGGATCTAGGAAGATAGCATTTTCCACGTCTTTCTTTCGGACTGATGGCGATTCCGATTCAAATGCGGCAACTGGAGATCTCCCCGTAGCCACCGCTTCTTTCTGTGCCTTGTACCAATCCGAAAGGGCCTGAGTTCATCGATGCGCGGAAGTACTTCCATCAATATTGGAAATGGTCCTTGACCCTCGTTGGGAAATCTTGCGAAGTCCAAAAAGGTGGCTTATCCGAGAGGCTGGTTTGTGCAAGTAATTATTTGCCAGAAAATCTTGCCAGCTACTTTTCACTGATTGTTGAAGCCCACAGAGTTAGCGCTGCTCCGTTCCAATGGATTTGGAGCCACGCTTGTAGCCCACAAACCTGATCCTTAGGCCATGGGCCTTGGCAGACACAAGCAAGCCCGTTCACGAGCTGCCTACTTGGCGCACATGTATGCGAGCTATCGCAACCCAATGCCTGCTGCTCTGGTTAAATTCCGTCCAGGATACCAGCGCTAGGACTTGCTGACGCCGGTTCGGAACAGTGTGCCGCATTTCAAAGTGGTAGTTGGAGACTCGCCATTACCCAAGGTACCCTTGGGAACAGCAGCTGTCCTAAACTGCTAGCACTCGAGGCTCTATCAAGCTCAGAGTATGAGGTACCATGGGCGGCGAGAGCACTATCTACTTTGACTTGGCATCACATAATGTCCTACCGGCTCTATCACACTGCGCGAGGGGGGCGTCATCGTGGTACTTCTCTGTTCTGCGTTGGTGGTGCATGGCTCAGGATCTTCAGCGGTGGCATGTGGGAAGTGAAGTCCATCACCCTGGAGCAACCTTCATGAATTTTTCTTATGGCCACGTGGTTGGTAGTTCTACAACTCACTTAAGATCGTGCGCCAGTTGGCAGGATGATATAATGAAAAAGGACCCTAAGCAAAAGTGTTGCTCAGCCTAGCGATGCTGCCAACAGGGCAATAACTATCAGGAAAAAGGCCCTCTTTGATGCGATAATCTGGACAAGCAACAAGTGGGCAACAGTTCTTTCTGGGAGCAACCTTTATCCATTGGGCCCGTTTACCACATCCACTCGCAGGGTTAGCTATTATGCGGGAGATGAGGGGTTGAACGCTTGGGTAGTGCGTTGAGGGTAACCATGCTGGTTAAAGCGGAGAAGATATATCTTTTCCTAGGACATGCATGTCATCAGTAACTACCCAGCTTTTATTGGCGTCCCAGCATCCATTCATTCGAAAGGGAAACAATGTGGGTGGCAAGTAGCGCCGAAAGGTAGTATTACTCAGCGTGACCTGCTGCACCTTACCATGAGTATGGCACTCGAGTAGGACGACCCGAAACTAATGACTCCAAAAACGCACCTTGAAACTTCATGTGCCGTGGAAACAATGCGCAGGTAGATCGGAGGGTCGAATATATAGTATGGGACAGGACTTATCTACGGACAGACGACAAACGGGGTTCAAGGGCAGCAACAAGTCACACCTGCCTTTGACGTATTTTATATCGGTCCGAAGGAGCCTTAGCAACTCGATGCGGGTCACTGAAAATGTTTCTCCATTACCCAAGGTACCCTTGGGAACAGAAATGGTCATATGGCAGTTACATAGCGATGATCTCACTTCTAATCCATCCTTTCAGGGCAAAATGTTGCACACGATGCTTTACGATGCCTGTGTTTGCTAAGGAGCTGGAGTACAGAGAGTATTGTAGTGGTTTTTTTTTTTCCCCCCCACCTTTTCCCCAGGGTGGGAGGTTGATTTCCTCTGAACACCCAGAAAGAGGCAAACAGGAGGTAAAAGCATAGTGAAGCGATGCTGCTGGATGGACTTTTGGTCAACTGGGAGGTGGACATAGTCGTATTGAGCAGTTACTACAGCCTGTCAATCAATTAGCATTTGCAGATTGGTATTTGAGCTTAGCTGAGTTTCCGCGGACGGCTGACCCTGGGTCCTCTCCACAGGACTACTTAATCCCTTGCAGTGCCATATCATTAGTGGGCCGCAAATCGTCGTCCTTATTTTGAAATCCTCCAGGTAAAAACTGGTGCGCATGTACCTCTTTGGGCTCGTAAGCTGAGTGAGGGAATGGGTCATTGACTACCCGAGGCTAAGGGTTTAGTATTATGATGTCCCCATGGGTCTTGCAAAGGTGGGGAGGGCTACCCAGGGTACCCCTGGGAGCCAACCCCACCGGACAAGACCAATGTACATGAGGCATGAGAACTAACTCGGCAGAGGGTGGGTACAGATAAGGTAGTGAGCTGATGAGGGCTACCTGTGAACAGTTGCTTTCAATCAGCAATAACTACGTTGCAGCAGCCAAAAGCTGCCTGGGGAGTGGTAGGCTAGGTCTTAGGGTTGGTCTTGATTTTAACTCACTCCCGTCGGGCGTTCGCGTCGAGCACGCAGTTTGGCAAGGGCTTCCAAAGGCGTGGCGCAGATATGGGGCGATCCTTGCGCACTGCGGTGTTTACGTTGGGAGTTGTGGGGTGCGCGACGGGTGAGGGACAGGGCATGGCTACTGGCGGTATGCTTGAGGGTGTCTACATATGCCTCGCGTGCTGTGCTGAGGGAGGTCACTTTAAACCATGTCTGACCAAGGTAAAGCTGATGATTGGATAGAACTTCTTTTTCGATCTGCCTTAACATTTGTTCAGGGGGCGGGGGAGCAACCAAGAAACCATCGTGTAGCCACACCAAAGATTGTGTTGGGTGGCGGGCAATAAGTGCACGAATGGTGTCCTCAACAATTGTGGCTTCAAAGTGCTCTAGCAATCGAAAAGCGCTGTCATTATGGTTGACCAGGAAACCTGGGCGGAAACGCGGTAGCAACTGAGTTGTCAGGGTTGTACTTAGAGACTCGAGTTGGCAGAGGATTGCGCTGACACTCGCACTGGGGGAGTCATCAACCAGAGAACTGAGATATCGGTATGTAGTAGCTAGGGAGCTATTGATAATTCTCAATGGGAGTTGCTTGATGGTGTCAGGGCAGACTGCTTCAACTTTCTGAATATACGGGTCTCGGGCTAGCTGCGCGCGGAACTCATCGATGGTTGGGAGGGGTACCAAATCGGGCGCAAAACGTAGTCCCAGGCGTCGAACAAGTTCATAGAAAGATCCTTTGAGGTCAATTTCGCAGTGATTCTGTCCGAACAATAACAGCCTGGCAGCACGCGGTAGTCGCTGGCCTCCTATGGTGCAGCAATATCTTCGTCCGTAGTTGTCAGCAGCTTTGGGGGAATAGTCAATTTCAATACTGCAGTTTTGCGGGAGACACGGAGAGAGATAGGATTCGATCAGCTGGCGGTGATGGGGGTGGAGGGTCACATGTTTTCGGAGAAGACCGTGATCAATGCTGGGCCTCTCTACTAGGGTAAGTAAGGGCTGGCTCCAGGTTTGATCAAAACTTTGAATGTGAAAGCCTCCGACCTGAAAGAGGCCCGTTGGGAATGATGGCTTGATGGACACCGGTCCAGCATTCCGATTGAAGGTAGCGGGGTTGCGCCTATATTTAGCCAACAGGAACTGGGTAGCTTGTCCAGCCAAGTCATCTGCAATGCCGTTGGCCACTCTCGGCAGGTATATGAATAGACTACCCGGGAGATGCAGACTCACGGTTGAACGGATGCTTTCCAATGGTTGGTGCATATCTATCCTCCGAAGACGGCCCGCAAATTGAAAATACTTAATGACAGGGAGAATGTCCCCTTGGATGACTACCTTGGGCGTCAGGCCGCGGCTCGATAAACGCTGCTTAACGACAACAGCAACTTCTTCAACAAGATACAAACAGGCCATGATTTCTGCTTCTATATTATCTGAACAATACGGCAGAGCGACTGACCGACATGCAATTACGCGAGACTTGCCACCTTCTATGACATAGACAACATATCCAGCTCCTCCCAATTCATCTTCGTGCATACAACTGCCATCGAACTGGCCTACAATCTGTATCGAGGGTTCGGATGGTGTATCATCGGGGGGAATTGCTAAGATCAACTCATTAGGACTGATGGATTGAAGAGCTGTAACAGTACAGAAGGAATCCGGTGAGTGGGGGCAGGCTGGTGCAATCTTAGCATTAGGGCGGAATCCAGCGACCCGGGCTCGTGCTGGGGCAATGAGGCTAAGCCATGGATGTCCAAGGGGGAGGACAGCGATAGGCTGATCCGGGGCAATGGGTGTAATAGCTGTGCAAACTAGATCGGGAAGTGCTGCAGAGTGGAGAGTCACTGCTTCATTGGCGGCGGTTTGCATGTGGCACGGATGATTTTGGTTGTTTGCGTTGGCACTCTGGGGTCTGACGGGAGAGACAAGCTCCGGGAGGAAGCGAGTTGGGATTGCCTGTAGAGCATTGTCATGTAGGCGGGTTAGCCATTCAGCGACACTTAGGGGAACTGAAGATGGCGCGTGTTGCATGCCTCCATGCTCAAGCAAGAGTCGGCGGAACTGATGCAGAATGTGGCTCGCGGTCACGCATCCAGCTGTGTTGACTCGGGCTAGTTGGTCCAACGATTTCACTGGATCGGGGGAGGGTGACAAGGTGTTGGCAACTAGGACAGGCACTATGCAGAAACGAGCCCAATGTTGAGAGGAATTGTCTCCATGCCCGCACGCTACGCAAGGGGCGAGATCGCGTGCACGGTCACGCCACGAGGCAGGAATATGGAAAGAGCCCCGAGCAGATTCCGCGATGGCATGCCAGGGGGATGCGATCGGGATTCCCCATCTCTCACTACTGTACAGAGTGGTAGCATTAATATCGTGGTCGTGGCAGCATTTCTCACAGGCTGGGGCAAAATTCAATCCTAGTGGGTACAGCCGGGTAGGAAGTCCACATAGTTGGCATGGCTGCTCAGCCTGCAGCGAGCCTGCAACTCGAAGTCGCAGGCATTCATCGTCATCTTCATTCACCGCCCACCGCAAGACCGCAAAGCGCGCAACCCCATTAACAGCAAGTTTAGGCACTGTGGCTAATTGGGTCAACCAAGCCCACGATACCCCGCCTGGTAAGAGTTGTAAGCTTACTCTAGACTGTAGATATTGTAATGCATGCACTTGGATGGCTTCGTAAAGTCTGAGTTTCAGCTGGCGGAGGAATTGGAAATGTGTTTTCCTGGTGTTTTGTCCTGCAGTTATGCGTAACAAGTTGCCAACTGTGTCAATTCCAAGCAAGGGAATCCATGTGCGGAAGATGCGTTGGACCACCGCTCCTTGCCTTGTCCCTACATCCGGGTACCCCGGTGAGAGAAAGGCGGTAGAGCCATTCTGTCGAAGCCAATATCCCAGACACGCTGCAGTGAGTGTGACCGCTGGGTCTAGTGCAGGAGCAATACCTAACCACCGAAATATGTGTGGGAGATATCGTGCGACCAGCCATGGTCTGCCAAGGATAAGTTTAGCAGAGCGCTGTTGGTATAAATTGATGTCGTCCGGAGTAAAGCCAAAGTATGTACTTTGGTAAATATTAAGAGACAAAATAAAACAGTTGTTGGCAAGGCTTCTTTGCACTACAGAGTGAGCAGGTGTGGCGAAAAGGGCAAGCCGATGATTAGCTTTGGACATGGCCTTGGGGTTAATGGCTTGTGTTCCAACAAGTTCCTCTACTGGGGTCCACCCTTGATGACTACGGGTATATTTACCATACAGGAGCAAACCCAGCGCTGTAGTTTTCCCTTCAATGAGGTGGGCTCCCCAGTCGGAACGTTCTAGCGCATTCAGAGTGCTATGGGAAGCAGGGTGATTAACCAGTACACTGCACTTGTTAGAACAACCACACAGTACTAGGAAAAGTGGGTCAATTTTAGCAAGATGCCCTCCGGCTAATATTAAATCAACCTCCGCTGGGGTTAGACACACAAACAAGTTTGCTCGGCACACTATGGTGGTGGTGCTATATCCTGCTCTGCGAGACAAGGCCTGCCGCAATGTAGCATGTCCTGGTAAACTTTGTGTCCAGTTTAATGGAGGGTATTGGTCGATCTGACCGGAGCTAGCTGCATGCATATTGATCCCGCTGGTTCGCCAGCAATGGTGTTCATCAATTTGGATGCCAGCAGATTTCAAGCGGAGGCAAGCTTGCCAGGCATCCGAGAGCCATTGCATGCCTGCTGCAGTATCTCCCACCATCGTGGTGTCATCAACATATCCTTGAACTGTCAGCATGCCGGGGATTCGGTTAAGGTAGGTCAAAACTGGATCCATGGCAACGCAAAAAAGCAGGACTGAAAAAGATCGACCCATGTCAACACCTGTGACAATCATTTTTGAGGGTAACAATTTGCCTTGGACCTTGTGTCTACATCTTCGAAAGAGGAGGATGTGTCGGGTATACATGATGATCCACCAGGGGGCTTTACATGCTGATAAAATTTGCAAGATCCAGTGGGGATTAATCCGCTCGAATGCTTTAGAAAGGTCCAATGACAGGCATGCGCATGGTGCATCTTGGTTTAGAACCGCTTGAACGAATTGAACTGCACTTTGCGGTTCGCGGAAGACATTTAACACCGTTTGGGAGGGGTGGAGGAGTGGTGCAATGGCTCTGGTCATGACTGCTGCGATGCTTCCATCGATGACTCTCTCAAATGTCGATGGCATGCCCAATGGGCGGAAATTATCAGCAGTAGGGCCCATTTTAGCTTTCGGGATCCATGCTTGGACTGAGCAAGGGGGAGGGACCGCAGATCTACAGATATCATTGAGATGTGTAATCATCGCATCAGATGACACCCCAGGGTGGAGTCGCCATGCTGCATAGGGTATTCCGTCTGGACCTGGGGAAGAATCGTTGGTGGTAAGGACAGTTCTGATGAGGTCTTCCGCGCCGGGTGGGGGAACATGTGGCCAGGGCTGGGCTTGTGATTTATACTGCTCCAGGTAGTCTGTCCACTCGGGATCATATGTGACAGGCGGTTGGAACCAGAACTTGCGGGTAGCGAGCATGGCTGCAGACAAGTCCAGGTCAGTCTGGCACTGGTTGCCTGCCCCGTCCAAAATAGGACCATTATAAAATACAGTTCGCGGGCAGCTAGCTCGTAATCTCTGCCACAAAGGAGCATTAGTTCCCAGGCCACGACTGCGGGTAGTTTCATCTCTATTCCTAGTGATAAGATGTTGTTGTTGTAACTGTAGATCAAGGAGCTCGAAACACTTCCAAAGGAAGGTACGAGGAACAGTAATGACAGTAGATGATTGGCAATATTCATCAAGGGCAGGACGGAAGCCTGGAAGGGCCGCCAGGAGCTCTCGTAGCAATCGTTTAGAGATGTTGAGAAGTGGTCGATCAGATTGGAGATGCTTCCTCAGGGTGTTGAAGTCACGGGGCCGCTTAGGGAGAGACATCCACCATTGCCACAATAATGTTTGGAGGGATTCAAATGTGGGCTGGGAGACTAAGCAAAGTCGGCGAACCAGCGATTGGAGTGACGGCCACACTTGTCGGGTGTCATGTCGGTCCTTGCCTGGTTGGAAAACACTTGCCGGTATAGTCATATGTAGGGGCAGGTCTGGGCTACTGGAAACGGGCGGCCGGTGGCGCAATTGGATGGATATGCATGCATGCCCAGCAGACTCGAAAAGATGATCATAGAAAACCTGATATTGGATTAGTCCACGATTCATGTATTCGGTCGGAAGAATAACTTTATCGATTGCTGACGAGCCATTTGGGCCCCAGAAGGTAGGTTCATCTTTGACGATGTCGTCGCCCTGGGCACAACTTAATATGCGGTGCCATGCGTCAAGGGAGAGGTGATGAACATGATTAAAGTCTCCGACGATGAAGAACGGGTCAGGAAGGTCCTGATGATCATATAGCCATCTGGCAAGCGTTTCACAGTCTTCTTTTGCGCTGCTGGGATGACAATAGGCTGAAATCACCCAAAAGCAGTCGGTTCTTGTCTGGACTTGTGCGGCAAGGAGTTTACCAGGCATGATGACAATTTCTTGCAGGAGTCTAAAGGAGCATGGAATCAATATGGCGACTCCTCCCGACAGACCTCCGTTCTCTGTTGCGATTGATGGAGAGTGCGCAATATTAAAACCTGGGTAGGTTTGGAGAAAATTGGTAGCAGTACTCGCCGTCCATCTGGTTTCTTGGAGGCAGACAATGCCATTCCGAGCTCGGCGGAGGATGGCTTGCGTCTTAGGGTTAGTCCATTGCAACGTTCTCCAACCTGAGACATTCCATGTGGTTAACTGTCTAAGGGCAGTGCAGCAATCTTGCTTCTTTTCTAGACGATATTTGAGGACTTCGGCACAAAGGAGGCTAAACTCAGAAGAGTTGGCTAGTGCTTGTGCAAGTAGTTGTCTAGAGTGGGTAAAACATTCGCTGCGGATGCCACACTTATTAGCCACCGTTTGGATATCTAATATTGGCCACGGTGCGGGGATTTGGAGTACATGCGGCAAGAACGAGAGTGACTGCAAGCAGTGTAAGCTTTTTGGACATTTGGTCATAAACTGAAGTGAATACAACGCTCGGATTTGCCGGGACCACGCGTTGCGAAATTCGAGCAGGAGAGGTTTCGCAACTGTCCCGAGGCGCTGCATGGTCTTTAATGACACTCAATTAGGGAACAAATAAAATAAGCAAAATCCGGGGGGGCATCGTCCGTGTTCCAGTGACATGCGAGTTCCTGACTGATCTTTCCAATGGGGTTGATATGTGGAAGATTGTCAATATGCTCTGGGTACTTGAAGACACGGTTGTCAATCGATGCTTTAATAAGACATGTTTGGTACCCTGCAGCGTCATCAAGCCTCCAGTCGTGCGCAGCAGCGACGGCAACATTACCTTCATTGTCAATGAACATGCAACCGTGTAGTTCAGGATAAGAACTAGCTGTTGTATGTACATTGCACGAGGCTTGTTCGATAAAACGAGACAAGAAGCACACAATGCACTTGTCATAGAGGAATGTGCCAATGAATCGATGACAAATTAGATATTGTCCTTTGGGTCCATAGGGGACAGCAAACCAGATGCAGTTGGGGTTGGTGCAGCGGAACGGGATGGGTGCAGCCGTGAACACTACAGGTTGAGGCAGTTGTTGCCATGGGATGTCAACTCGGGTATGACAATTCCACGCCGCTGTGTCAAGGTGAAAAGTACGCGAGCGCGGAAATTGAACACAATAGACCGTCCATTTGGCAGGGGCATCACCGAAGGTGGCAACATGTGCTTGATCTTCCCAGTCAGCAATATGAACAAAATGAACAGAGACTTGCTCACGATGTAATAGGGAATACAACCAAAGCAAAAGCTGTGCCATGGTGGAGGTGCACTGTCCAGCGGATTTGAGTTCATTGGAGATCCACTCCTTGGCCTGTGGACAATGACGTTCCACTACAGCATCATAATTATGGCCAAAAAAGAACTGCAGCAAATCTTCTGTTCTTCCAATGCCTGCTCCGAAAAACCTCATACCTACAAGGATGCTTTGCATGTGTTGTTCCTGGAGGAGTTGAATAGCAGTTGGCGAAAGCTGTGATGGTGGTCTGCTGTCCATGACGCCTAAGTCGGCAGGGTGAATCTTACGGTTAGCAGGCAACAGTTGCTTAGGAAGTACAGTTGGCATGACTGGGGTCAAGGGACCTTCGAGTGCATGGATTGGAAGTTCCGGCATTGGGTCGAGACCAACTTGCTTGGAAGAGAAATCACGGATACGTTGTTCTCGTGCCAAGGTTTGTACTTGTTCACGCAGGGCTTGGTATTGGGCTCGAGCTTGTTTTGGGTGAACGACTCCGGACCATGCATGCTTGGTTGCTGTTTCAGCAGGCTCAGTAAGCCAGTCGCGTAGCCGTTCAGGGTGTCCTACAGCTGCCTGAATATATTCTGGATGAAAGCTATTACCGCAATAGTTTCTAACTGTGAACTCAGTGAGCAGCGAGCGGTGAGCCTGTACTCGGTCAAAATGGTTGTGTAATCCCGCTAATTTTTCGACCTCCTCACAGAGCAAGATTCTCATGGGTGCTTTGATGTGGGGATGATGGAATATGGGCAGGATAGCACGGACTAATCGGTCTCGATCAATGGTGCTCACATTCTTTTGTCGGAGAGACTGCAGGAATCGATTCCACGCACGCAGATAATGTGGCGGCAGGGATTTCTCGAAATCAAGGGCAGGGATGATATCGCTTGAATGCATTTTGGCTTTGAGTTGAAATTGAGCTTTATCTCCCCAGAAAAGGTAGTCCCAAATAAGAGAAATTGGTTGATATGCCGTCCAGGATAGCTGCAACACATTGTATCCTAGGACTGATCTAACTCGTAGGAGTGGCCCATAAGGAATCGGATGACCATTAAAGTCTATTAACGGCCCTTCTATGTCACTCGGTTCCAGGACAACCGTCTTGGAGACTTTGACACCGTCTTGGTAGTTGCGAAAGTAAAATCTGTTACGTCTTATGCCATGTGTATTCTTGGGGTCAACGCGGAGGCTATCGGGAGTCGAATCAGGGTTCAGTCCAAGGGCACGTAGGATTGCTTTACGATGGATGTCAAGCATTGCACCTGCATTCTCAAGCAGAAAGCGGATGTGCTCCAGAGGATAGTTCATTTGCACAAGCCAAAGGATTACGTGGACATAGTAGAACAGGGAGCTACAATGGCCAGTAAGTCCGAGGAGTCCTTTCAGAGGGCCGGCTGGGGTAAGATCCTGGCAGGGCGAGCCAGCAATTACAAACCAGCGGCACTGTGGCCCAGCTAATGCAAATGCTTCCTTAAGTATTCGACATTGGTTACGAAGAAGTCGCCGCACATCGTCAGCATAAAGCGTGTAAGTGTCCTTGCTGGATTGGGTCCATTCTCCATCAGTGCGAAGATCGAATTGTTCACCAACGAGTTGTCTGAGGATGGGGTCACATTCTGCAACAATGATGATGCGCGGGGCACATCCAATAGCTTTAGTGATGGCCGGAATAGCTGAGCCTACACCGTCAAATAGGCTAATAATAGCATATGGGTGAACTTTGGAATACTTAGCCCTTTTGGGAGGGGATGCATCTTTCTCCTTCGCAAAAGAACTATGGGAAACCTCACTTTCACCGCTGACTGGAGGGCGGAGACTACCAGCATAGCTACAGGATGGGTTGACATTGTTGTGATTATCATTGGGACGTGACCGGACAGTCTCCGCTGGTGCATGTTCAAGCGTTGGACACTGGGCACTTGCGTTAATACTGACTGGTGTCAAGGCCTCAGGTTCATGACGATGAGGGACATCAACAAGCTCTTTACTGCCAAGGTCTGCATGGGATAGTGGACCGTTATCGTTTTGAGGGGTGTCCGTCAGACCAACTGTGGGTGCCCCACAGTGGATTTCTGACGTACTACCCACAATGTCGTTGTTCTGATCAGCATGTGGAATGGGTGCGCCAGCATGAGGAAAAGGCAGTCCAAGTCCAACCATGGGTACCCCATGGTGGCTGGGATGATCAGTGCCGGCCGGCTTATTTTGCACTGGGGGAGACGTGGGTTGGGTTCCAGGTGGGTAACCAACCACGAGTACCCCGTGTTGATCACCCACCTCGCTGTGTGCAGGGTAAGTGTGTTTCGGGGTATCGGCAGGATGAGGGTTCTCGCTTGGTGGTAGGGGGTCAACTGGCTTGCTATCCAATGCTTCAGTTAACTGATCCGGGGTACTGTTATTTCCCACTTTCTTCCTTGAAAGGTTGGGGGTCTGATATCGTTTGGCACTAATGCCAAGAATATTTTTGGGTTTTAACTTTTGTTTTTTGGGGCGATGAGACTGCTTGGCACACTGAAGTGTGGCAGGTGCAATAGCTTTGTACTGTGGAGGTTGGAAGGAATAAGGCTGATGATCATGTCGACGGAAGACAAAACCCCATACAAAAGAGGTGGCTTTCAGTTGTTCGACCGAGATCCATACATGGCCTTGGAGGTTGTCATAAACGAGAACCTGTCCTTCGTTCCACCGCTCAATGATGAGGAAATGATGTGACGACTTTCCTTGAACAATGATGATACCAGTGACTAGGAAAGTGACTAGGAAAGATTGACAAACAGGATTGGCACTCAGGGTGGGAACATTGAAGAGTTGTCCAAGGAGGTGTAAAGCCTTGGTAGCAATTGGCAGTTGTTCAATGGGGCTTGTAATTTTGAGGGTGAAAATCAAACAACCTTCAATTTCTTCATTGTTTTGTTGGTCCTGATTGTAACAGTCACTGGCGTGAGAAAAACCAACATCCTCTCTGTCAAGTGCAAGTCGCGGAGCCCGATCTGCAATCATTCGCGAAAGATCAATGGTATCGTTCTCCAGGTTAATACTCAACATTGTATCAAAAAGAGCGGCTGAAACCTTGCCCGATGCGTTACATGAAAGGCAATTCACATGAAATTGCGCAAAGAAGAGTTCGCAATGGTCTGGAAACAAGTCATCACAGGCCGCAATGATCGCGGTATCGAGGTCAGAAACTTGCCCAGGTGGAAAGGCATTAACGTTAAGGTAGCTGGCAAAAGCAGCGCAGACTTCTCCAATGCTTACTCGTCTTCCTTGCACCGTAGCAGTCTGGTCAGCCCATGTCCATCCATTGCCGATAGCGGATAGCGCATAGGACTAGTTCTCTGATGTGGCCATGAAACATGTTATCATTCCAAGGTGCATGGGTGAGGACACGAAGTGCAGTAACCGCATAGCACATGTAGCTTGGGAATTTTATGAGATAACACGTTGCAAGCTTGGAAAAATAGTCGCAATCGGCATGGGAAAATGAGCTGGGCCATCCAGTGATGATTTCTCTATTGGAAATAAGGAGACTACTGCTTTGTGCACTGCCACATAGAATGCTGTCAATAGGGCTGTGTGAGGCTTTAACAAAGATTACATCATCGCCAGGAGCATGTGCGTTAGCGTTGTCATTCAGCGGCTGGTATGCGGCTTTTTGTGCTAAGAGGTCCAGGATAGTTTCGGGTGGCTGATTAGGTACACTCTTGTGTTCATCTTTGCTGCGGCTCGTTTGCTTGCTGGTCTGCCGACTCGTTTGTGTAGGTAGGCCAATTTTGGAGGTAAGATTGTTAGAATGGTCCTGTTGTTTAGGCGTTGAGTCATTGGCAGTACACGCAGGAGAGTTGATTGATCCAGTGGCCTGGGGCATAAGGTGGGTATGAGTGGATCTGTGGGTGGCATCCTTATGCTGAGTGGGGCAGTCAAGTAGTAAGGGTTGTGCAGTGGCTTTGGAAACAGAATGAGTCTGGGTAGTAGATCGGGAAGTGTCACACAACCGTGAGTGCCCCACGTTGGCGACATCTTCCTGATTAGCGGGCGTACCTGTGTTGTGGTGCACATGTTTCTCCTTGGGGGGACCGAGGTTGTTCGTAGTGCCATCATGGGCATGTTGTTCAGGTTCGAGAGGGTGATTCTGATCGAGGTTGGTCATGGCAAAGTTGTTGTCAGAGGCGAGGGGGTTATGACCATGGAGGGTATTATTATGTTGTTGCAACTCTTTGTCAGAGCTGTGGGTATCGTCGTCAACCGGATCAAGAGCTGTTGCAACACATTCCATGGGCACATCTTCACCGTGTTCGCCGGTACCTGCCTGAATTTGCATGTCCGGGGGTTCTGGATGTTTGTTGTTATTGGTTGGCGCAGGCTGCATTTCGATGTCACCCTCAGGAGGTGTGTTGGGAGATCCTCTACACTGCCTGGGTTTGTAAGGTGGGCGATAAGCTGGCCTGTTACCTGTTGGTGTTGGACTCGAATGTCCGTGGGAATTCACCCTCTTATTGCTGTTCATTCCATGGCCGTTTGGAAAATGAGCAGTCGGTGTGGCATCAGTATACTGCTCCTTCAATCCAGCCTGGGTGGTGCCAACATCCGGGGTTCTCTGTGATGGTACGCTACAGGCATAGGCTTCTCGAAGGTGACAACATTGCATTTTATCGATGACCTGCGATATTGAAATTCCGGGTGGGAGTGTGATAAAAATTGAGGAGGGTTAGAAAGTACGTATAATCAATTCATCGTAGTACCGTACCTTCCATTCATCACGCTCAAGGTGGACGGATTTCAAATGGAAACACTGTTCTGGGCCAAGTACGATATGATAAAAAAGCCACTTCAGGTGGTCCCTATGCTTGATAAATTCGTGATGAAGTAGATCAATCTTAACAGTGTCGGGATTCATCACAAAGGATTCTTGGATGAAAGAGTTGTCACAAAAGTTAACTTTTTGTAGGCATTCCATCAAGGGCATATGCAACTCTTTAGGCGAGAAGAACCAGGCCGGCGGTTGGGACGCAATGGCAATAATGTTAGTAAAGTCCTGCATAGAGTCAATGACAGTGGTGCGCAAATCATAGTATCTTTTGGCTGACTGTTTCTTGTTTGGTTCAAAAGAAAGATGACTGATTCTGCCCTCTTTAGGGATCATTTGTTGAGCAATGACTTTATTCCAGTGATCCCGTCTGGTTTCGACTTCAGTAAGTGACACATCAGCACGAAAATCTTCTGCAGAGGGGCACTGGTGCTGGATGACAACTTGGCCAAGGTCACAATCCAGTGAAAGAGGGAGAGAGTCTTCATGTTTAATCTCGATGTCAAAACAAAGACACTTTTGCTGCGACCTGTCAACCTGACACCAACGAATGGAGAAGTTAACAGCCCCCACCTTTTGTTTTAGTAATTGTACAAGAGATGATTGGTTTGACTGATCGAGTTGGTCTTCATTACACATTGATGAGGGAATTTCAGCCCATAAAATCTGTGCAGGTGCATACTGAAACGAACCAATCTTACCAAATTTGACTTGAAAATGATTATAATCATTGGCGGTCTGTGTGCAATGTGGTTCTGATCGCAGCACGTGGACAGTGAAAGCACCTTGTTTAGGCCCAATCGGTAGATGAATGTCAAATGGAAGAAGGGCTAGGTGAAGATTAATGACCAGTGACGGCGGTCCGAAAATGGCAAGTCTTCTGTAAGTCATGAAATGGTACCTCACTTTAAGGCTGGCTAATTGGACAAGAATCTCATTAAGCACAGTGTTTGGAAACGTCTTCAAATCCAATACTGACATAGTGATTCCATGTGGAAAATGCTTTTGGAATTCAGAGTCATTCCATGGAAAGAAATGCTTAACCTGACACTCTGCAAGTCCATGCAACCAAGCGGCATCAACAGTTGGCTGAAGGATCTTCTCAACAAGCTCGATGTCTGCCAGGCAATCATTGGCAATTTGGACAGTTAGTGAGGTCACATCGATCTTATCTGATATGCGATGGCATCCATTAGGTCTTCTGAAGTCAATGTAGTTGACTGCAGAAAGGCTCTGAAGTTCACTGATCGTCTGGTGTCGTTCAACAACAGTTCTGGGAAAGACATACTCCAGCGTTCTGCAAGGTCGAGACCAAGAAACATGGCAGTGTTCAGCATAAGGTTCAACCTGGCATGCAATGAGATATTTCTCTTGATTATTTGCGGAGCAAAAGGTAACTCCGAGATTTTGCATGAAACCGACATGCTGAACTTTGTCATTAAGGAGGTTGTATAACCATGCAGAAGCTTCAAATTCGCTCGTACTGCTTGAACAAGTGAAGACAAAATGAACAGAGATATCTTTATTAAGGCATATGTCTATGAATTTCTGAAGGACATAAGCTTTGGGGAGCAATAGACAGAGGCCCACTCCTGTATCACTGTGATCAAAAGCTTCTTCATAAGTGATCACAGTGCCTGAATATCTGTTCGAATCAATGTCACTGGGGCAGTTTGCAACAAAGAGATGTTCTTTCCCGAGACTTGACACCAGTTCAATGGCATGCTGTTCAATCGTGTCATGAGGGTTACAGTTCATCTTGTCAACTGTAACCCAGAGTACCCCTGGGTACAGCGACTACGCAGAGGCAGGCAAGAGGGGCAAACTGGGCAAGACAAGACGATGACAAAATCAGAAATTAAACAAGAAGACTACACTGAGTACCCCAGTGAGCCTTGCAAATAAAAAATCAACAAGATGACCAGTAAAAGAACTACACTGGGTACCCCAGGAGTCCTGAAACAAGTGGGGTTCAAAACAATGTGTTCAATGGACACAAAGCCAGTATGCCAAAACCGAGAAGGTAGATCTTAAATAAACAAAACTAAGATAAACCCCCCCCTCCCAAATTATCAACAAAACAAAACAGGTTGGCGGGCACGTTTGTGCTCTTCCTACGGCAGTACTACCCTAGCCCCTTTTTTACTGGTGCCCCCAAAATTAACTCACGCAAATCACCCAAGATGGATGTTTGCCCCTTGAGTTAAAATTAGGTTACCCAGTACCCACGGGGTTTGAGCCGATACAGCCTTGAGCCAAAGGCTACGGAGTTCTTAGCTGAATGGATGGTAACTCTTCTAATGCCAGCCTCGCACGTATTGGAAGTGAGGGCACCTCACCTTTCCTTTATGTTGCTAAAGGAATACTGGTTTAGAGAACTGTATCTAGGCCTGAAAGTCACAGCGTCCTTCGACCGCTCTGAATCATACACCAGAGTGATCGATGGTCATTTTTTCCTCCGGTTTGGCCGATTCGCACTAGGCACGGTCCTTACAATTGAGTAAGCGGTGAAAAGCATTCAGAAAAAGGACACGTGTGGTCCCAAAACGCTGGCAAATCATCACATCAACACAAACCAAACAACAAAAAACGCAACCAAAAACGACCCGCAAATCCCCCAGCCAGATTTGCGTTTCGCCAAAAAGCAAAACAGCGAAGCAACAAAGAACGGGGCCGGGCCCAAACAAAAACCAAACCAAACATTCAGTGATTTGCCAAGGATACAGTGACGTAAGTCACTGTATCATCATCAAAAACATGCAAACTAATTAAGTGCTGCAGAGCGAAAAATATCGTGCACGATCACCCAGAATCTCATCGCCTATAATCCGTGGCTGTCGCTCCAGCTCTCTGATAGGTAGGCAAATCAGGAATAGTTGACAGTACAGCTCGTACCAGTTGCCAGTCTCATTATCACAGTTGGTCATATGATGAGAAGTGAAGTCGGAGTCCAATCTCTGTAGTGAGATACTGCCGCAGTGGTGATGTGACTTAATACCCCCCTCGCGGGGGGTAGGGATTGACAGCCTGTAGGTCATGCAGGACAAAATGTGTAATTCACCACAGATGCTGTCAAATCGTAGGAGGCCAAGAGGACCTGAAAAGGTGCCAATGGTAAGCGATAGCCGCTAAAAAAAAGATTCTCTCCGTATGGTCTTTGCAGATGAATAAAATGCACTCATGCAGAGGGTAGGCTTAAGCAAGAAAGATTGCTACTAGCGAACTGTACACAATTGTGCCGCTCTCGCATGTCAGTCGTGCTCACGCCACAAACTTGAAGAGGTGACTAGGTTCGCTGTACCAGCACCAGATTGACAAGCAGGATTCACAAGGTGTCATCGTCCCTGCGAAAGAAAACTGCTGCAAATCAGATGTTCCAGAGGTTCGCAGTGCATCTCGCATAGGGCCACTCTCCCCTAGAGTAAGCCAGTAGCAGAATCACAACGTCCCATCAGCGCACCGATCCATGTTGGCAGGCTTTGCTGCACGAGGGCGCTCCAGACTGAACAGCAGGAAGCACCACTGGACAGCGCCAGTAGAGCTCACTGCAGTGCAGCCTGGTCCATGGCTCTACCGGGGATCTACCGCCCCTCCCGGAGAAAACGCAGAAACAAAACAGAAGGAGAAGGGCCCTCCCCAGACAGCCAACGAAAAAGCCACATGAATCAAAAAGCCTAAAGCCACAAAAAGACCAAAAAGAGGTAAAACGGAGAGGGGGGGACGGTGACAGAAGTCTGCCCCACCGCAAACGAATTCATAGGAGCTAAAGCTACGACCAATGTAGTAGGGTGAAATAACAGAGCACTGATGTAGGGCGGTAACCTCAGTATCCAGGCAGCAGGTTAACCAGAAGACACCACAAACGCCAAAGAGAACCCTGCCATCATGGGGGGAAGCAAACCACACAAGGGGGAGAGGCCGAGACAAAGCACACACAACAACACCGGCCACACAGAAGGAACGAGGAGAGGAGCCAGGAGGCAGCAGAGGACAGAGGGAGAGGGACACACCCGCACCAGAAGGGGTACAAATGTGCCTTAGCGGAGTTCAAAGAAGGGGCCACGGATCATACAATGATGAATACCTCAGTGAGGGTGCACACAGCACTCCAACAACACGGGAAACATGGTGTAGAGGGAAAGATCCCCACACAGGGCCAGAGGCCTTTAATGCCATGAGACACAATGAAGAGGAGAAATCAATGCACAGCAATCACTCCAAGCACAGAGGCAAGGCAACAAGGCCGTCGCCGGAAGCAACGATACCCCGAGGGAGGGACCAGTAAAACCTGGACCAAGGCGCCAAGGAGGAACATCCGAGGGGGAGTGAGGGTCACGTCAGGCAGGGAACAGTCACCTCAAACAAGAAAAAGACAGAAAGAGGCACCAACAGCTAATGTAGCTCTGCAAATGGTAAAATCTAATGGAGGAGTCAGCTAATTCAAGTGCCTTAGTTGGTGGAAAGGGTGGGGGAATGAGTGGTTCATCAAGACGACATCTGGGGACAACAAACGCATCTTTCCCATCAATGATTGTCAGGCACAGACTGCGAAAAAGCGAGTGCGTGCACTAGGCTTTCATGGCAGAGGCAACCTTAGTACACGCTAAGCTCTCGGCGGGACAGCCCATTGAGAAACCAGGTATTAACGGAGCCATGGGCCCGATCTGTTATGCCTAAGCTGGCACTCGCACACAAAGCCAACTGTGGCTCACAACTGCTGGAGAGATCTGGGTTGGTTGGAGCCAGGCATGTGTCGCATGAGGAACCTAACAATTATAAATGGGGAAGCTGTGTCTCCGGCTGCATACCAGTGCACCTGTCACGTCCTTGGACAGACACACTGGGTATGAACAGCTAACTGAAGTGGATGTGACAAATGAACCTATTGGACACGAAAGTCATCTTTCACCACCATGATTGATGAAACAAAAACCAACTAATGGGTGAAAACCCGGAGTGAAACACAAAAGAGAGAAGAGGAGGGGGGAGGGGGGGTGGACACACGGAGGAAAGTGTGACAGTAGGGGGTTGAGCTGGGGATCATGTCATACCTCTCGTGAAATGTTCAAGATGGTGTTTTTTGTCTGCTGTAATGGTATCATACCATGCATTGGTGAGCCCAAATGAAACTGGGTTCACTTCTTGCTGGGCAATAGCTCGCTGATGAAGCGCTCTAAGCGCCCTTCGATGTTCGTCCAGATCCTCAGGAGGGACCCTCCTGCGGACTCGCCTATCAGGGAAATTTCGTTTCTATATAAACTGCTGGTTGCTGGAATAAAACTCGCTCCGCGAATCTGTCGAGATGGACTGTCCACTCAGCAAACATATGGTTGTGGGACAGTTGCTTCCTGAGACGCGCCTCTGTTTGATGAAGGCTCCCATTCATATGCCACAATAGTAAAAGACTGTAATTGGAAGGCCAGTCAAGTGGGCACAGTGTGGCTGATTCTTTCCATTTTTCGGGGGTAAGCCCTTCTGGAGAGGGAATGATCACTTCCAGAGTGGTACGATTCGATCCGAGGGGTTGGAGACCTCGCATCATACATGGTTCAACGAGCCCTGCGGTGTACCCATTGATGAGCTCCTGGAAGCTTCCAGCCATTTGAAAGTCTTCATCCACCCCCAGGTGAAAACCAGGCAAATTTTTAGCAACAAATTTGACTGCTTGGAGCAGCTGTTTTTCTCCTTCCACGGGAGTCTCGTCACAGGAACGTTTCGGGCACGTGAGGTTGATTTCTTGAGGTTTCTGTGCATTCTCAGGAGCATTCTCGAGGAGTTTGGGAGCAATTTTGCTGGCCCAACTAGCCGGAAACCATGCCAAGAGGGCAGAGGCGCCACTCGTAAGGTCCACTAACCCAGTAGTGCGCCGATGCGGCCGATCTGTGACTAGAACTTTAACAGGGCCACTCGGCGCTCGACTCCGATTCACCTCGGAACTCTCGCGGGCTGAGCCAATGAGTTCAGACAGGATGGGCCGAAACCAGTAAGTGGCATACAACAGGCATTCAGTTTCTGGAGTCACCATGGATTCAGCCAATCTCATCAATGAGCTCATCGCCTGGGCGAGCTTCTCTGCCAAGCGAATTGTGAGAGCCCTGGCTGTTTGCATAAGGACATCTTCCACCCTGGCACTTTGCCCGCGCAACCACAGTTCACCGGCCACACTCAGCAAGACCCGCGCAAACTTTTCTTGGATGGCAATCAACGACAAGGTCAGTCTCGCCTGGAGCCACAGCGGCGGGAGAATGCCAAGGTTTTCTGGTATGCAGAATGGGCTTCCGTCAGGTTGGATATTGTCAATTAACATTGCCAGCTTATCAGCTGCGCTCCAGATCTCGTCCTCAGAGGGATCTTCAGCGGCTTCAGGTATGGGTGGACACCATGAGATGGTAGGATCTTCTGGATCACTTTCTCCATCGGTAGAGGCTGCTTCTTCATCCGAGGAGGGGTCGCTCACTGTGTCTCTTGCACCCTCCGGGCTTGCTAGTTTCATCGTGCCTGGATCAAATTGGCGATCTAGTGTGGCCAAAAGCTCCGGTTGCAACCGATGAGCATCAAAATAGTGGATACCAGGGATTACAACTAGCTGTCGATCCTGTATACCAACATGAAAGAAAACCTTGTGACCTCTATGTCGATGAACTAGGGCAGGTGACCCATTGTAAGCTGCACACAGCCAGAGGGGAGATTTGTAACCATCAGCAGCGTAACCATATAAGTATTCACGATCAATTGAGCAGGGGAAAAATCCACTGGTCGTCAACACATGGTCACGTGTGCGGGGCTCTAGCGCTGCAAGGACATTAGGGGGAAGCCGTAGCCTGTCTCTGCATGCCACTACCAGCCGATATCGTCTCCACACTCGTGTGCCATTGGTGGTCACTATCATGGCAATAGCAAGGGGCGGTTTATCTTGGGGAGTGAAGGGTACCGATAATCCCCAGTCCAGTATGGCACATCTGTCGCTAGGGTAGTTTGTAGGGCCATGGTACTGAATATCACGGCCTTTCAGCGTGAAGTACCCGTAATGGTAGACCCCTAGGGTCTGGGCCATTCCAACCATGCCTGCCATATCAAGAGGCGAGACAATATAGGTATGGTCAATGGCTCTTGTCAGCGCTACAGTTGCTCGTCCATAGCAGTCCTCGCGCTCGTCTGCTGTTGAACCTCTCCGTCCTCCACTGAGAAAACCTACCCCTGTTTGAACAATGACAGCAATGCGTGCTGTCGCTCCTGCAGCAGAGGAGGTGGTGGAAACTCGCAGCCCACCGTACCACTCGGTCTGAAAGCCATGTTGGAGTAGCAAATTATGTACAGCCGTACGGTTGCACAAGACAAGCAGCTGCGAGGTCGCTCCCCGTTGCAAGTTACGATAATAATTCTTCAAGTAGGTACAAAAGGCTACCACATCCTCAACTGCAGACCTAAGATCCTTAGGTGCTTTCCACAATACTGTGCGGAAGCCTCCGACGGCTACAGTGGACTCATGTGGCACGAAATGGCCAATGTAGATGTGGTTGGACTCATGGAGGACTAGCTCCGGATATCGAACTGCAACTATCGCTTGGTAGGTCAGCATTGAAACTCGTGAGCTGTTAGGGAGAATGATGCCCCAGCGGTGAGGACCACAGAGTCCAGCTGCTTCAAGGGTCGTGGTGCTCTCAGGTACGCCAAACTCCTCTGGTGCTGTGGCAATCATCAAGACTGCGAGCACCGCTGCAATGAGGCTGCTGTGTGCATCCAACTGGCACGAAATTCGGCAGTGGAACACCCGCCTGAGGGCGACAGGCAGCTCGTAATCCTGCGGAGTGGATGTCCATGGGCCACTGTGCGGCTTGTTGGCAAGTCTCAGCAGACTGAAGAGCTCTGACTCCGGATCTTGGCTTGCATCAGGCCACAGCTGAGCTACAAGAGCTGCCATTCGTGCTGGTGGAAAATAGTCGCCTGACTTATCAAGTGCTCGAAGCCCCAATGGCCGTTGCAACAGTTTACGTCGATTGACTGCCGCTGCTCGGCCTTTGGACAGCCCTCCTGGAGTTTGCCTGTGGTCTCCAATGAAGACAGTCAGCATTGGCTGTTGTATGGCAGCAAGAGCTGCAATCTCATGGTAATTGCCATACTGTTGACTTTCGTCCATGAAGGCAAGCCAGGTGCGAGAAATCCAATGGCCAAAAGTGGAGTAGCGCATCGCCATTTCCGCCGTAGCTGAGCCACCTGTTGCGATAAGGATATTCTTATGTGAGATGATTCGATTACGGTCACTACATCGGACGTCAATTTTGGAGGCGTAAGCCTCTCCTTTACCCTCCTCCATGCGTCCAATTAGCCTGCCGAAATTCTTGATTGTCGGGGGCGCAAGGTCACTCACTTGATCCGCCAGAGCTTTGGCAGCTACATTCTCTTTAGTGTAGACGATTGCAACAAAATCATTTAGTTCGCAGCTTAAGGCAATGAGCAGGACCGCCAGGGACCGCGTTTTGCCAGCACCAAAGACCCCGGCAATACATAAGTCAGATCTTCCAGTCATAATGGCCAGCAAGAGTGCAATTGAGACTGTCAAGACATGTCCATCACCGTGTGCTGCTAGGGGAAGGAGATGTTCACGATAGTAGCTGTCATGGGCCCCATCCATCAAGATCGCGGCTGGTGTCAAAAAGCGGCACAGAATTCTGACTAACGCATCAGTCAGTTGCATTTTGCGCTCGCTAGCCATCCGGCGAACAGGTATATGCGGCTGCACGATGCCCATTGCCAATGGTAGGCGCGACTGGTTGGCTTGTGCAAACACTAAGAGTTCATGGCGGCTGCGTGTGTCTCCTAGAAAGGCCAGCTCTTCCCAAACGACGGCCATGGACGGGTGGTCTTCAATGGGTTTCAGCCAGTCCTGTGCAGGATCAAAATAACTCATTGTTTTAAGATGCTGGTCCAAAAGTCGCCCACAAAAGGTCCGAGCAATAGGCAGAGAGACAATAACAAGCTCCAGCAACTTTGGGGCAATGCGCTTGAGCGCTCTTTGAACAGGGTTTTTGCTAGTTCCGCTCGACATCACCTTCTCATGTACCAGTGCTATGACACAACGCTGCTGATTGTCTGGCAACTGGAATATGCCCAATAGTGCTCTGCCTGCCATCACGTTCGCTTCCAAGTTGCCTAGGTTCCCAGCTTCACAGAGAGCACGCGGCGACAGCGCTGGCACGTCGGAAGGTGCACTAAATAACAGGAGTGGAGCACTATCAGTATGTAGGTGGACGACATGAAATCCGGCATACGCCTCATATTGATAGGTAACCTGAAGCCGTGTTCCAGTCTGTCCTCGCTTCTTCTGCTGAGCAAGTTCTACACTGACCCAAGGCTGGAGATGTTGGAGTTGCCGTCCCGCATGATAAGCGTCTAATTGCGGCAACACCATGTCCAGGAGGAAAATGAGGGTGCGTAAGGAAAAACCACGCAGGAATTCCGCCAGTAGGTTGCGAACTAGCACACCTCCCTCAGCATGGGACCCTCCCGGTGTGGGAATCATCGCAATCAGAGCTGCTTGCAGGTCAGCTTCCGTTTCAGGCTG
This sequence comes from Cladocopium goreaui, assembly GCA_947184155.2. Taxonomy (NCBI): domain Eukaryota; class Dinophyceae; order Suessiales; family Symbiodiniaceae; genus Cladocopium; species Cladocopium goreaui. The sequence goes on from CAMXCT020006589.1 coordinate 52,108, forward strand.
GCCATCCCGGATATCCCGTCCGTCAATGGGCACTGTGTGCAGTTCAGTGTTCCCTTCTCCAGCTGCTTCTAACAGAGAACTTAGAGTTGTCTTGAGGTGTTCCGGAAGGTCAAAACTAACCCATGAAAGTACACGCAGCAAACCCTCGCAACGTACCCCATGGGGAATGACTTGCGGGGTAGTGATTTGTAGTCTTTGGATTTCATGAACCCCTTCGTCAAGATCAATGAAGAGCAAATGGCCATAGGAGTGTTTAGCACGTCCACTCCAAGTGGGGTGCCCTTCTATCAGGACAATCTGATAGTTGAATTCTGTCAGAGAGTCAGGTTTCCACACGCAAAGCCGGTCCTCCAGGCAGTGCACCAGTGTGACTGTGCGCTCGCCAGTGGCAAGTCGCAGCATCTCTGGCGGCGTCGCAATCGCAGCAACTTTGGTGAGGCCAGGGAACACAGCAAACGCACTCAGGATCTCGTGGACAGCAAGGCCTGTGTAGGACCCAGCCGAGAAACCATGCACGTTGACATCCCTGCCACCGCTTGTAGCCGCTGTGGGGACTAGCTGTGGAAAACATGACTTCAGAAATAAATGTTTGCCTTGCGGATGGTAGCAACGAAAGATTTGCATGATTGCTGTTGTCCAGGTCGGGTGTGGTGGCCTGGCATGGGCTGGCCTGATATTCGCAGCCTCAATTAGGCGAATCGCTCGCGTGAGCAGCAGCTGTTGATCCGCGAACTGTTCAGGGAGAAAATCTCGCCACGCTGTCCATCCTTCTGCCGTGGAGAGTAGCTGATAGATCACATACTCATGCACAGTTTTGGTAAGGCCAAGCTGGGTGATATGGTCTTCCCAGTTATCAGTCATCGCAAGCGATGGGCCATACACCTTGGTTTGCGCAAGATTTTGCAGAAAAATATCATATTCATGCTCGCCACTAAGTAGGCCACCCCCTAGTCCACTGCAATGCACTTCAAGGGGTCGGTCTTGCATCGGGGCGTCATCTTGCCAGACGTCAGCGAGGGAAAATATCCAGGAGGCCCACTCTGCAGAGCCTGTGAGGGCTACGGGCAGCGCATCTGCGAGTTGCCCCCCAATGTAGTGTTGTTTGGACACTTCCCCAATATCTATGGCCTGCTCGTTGACGGTGACTTCCCACTTAGCCATCTCTCTGAAGGGAAACGGAAGACCAAACGCGAGGGGAGTTGCCTGCTGTAGCGATGTACATGAAGGTGCAGATTGTTCCTTCCGGTGCCACAGGCCACACAACAATGTGAGTTGAGCTTGGGAGAGGGGAACAGGAGGCACTTTGGCATGCAGTCTCAGACCAACCACTGGAAGGAAATTGGGATGCAACCATTGGGGCTTCCATTCTTGTGTCCCAAAGAGAGCCGCAGCCAGCGGCAACCAGCCAAATTGGGCCAGCTCAGCGAGACTGCTGGGCATTCTTTTCTTGGCATTGGTGCCAAACCCATGCAGGATAACAGGCCGCATGTAATGTGGCTCAATCGTCATGGCTTGGTACATCTTGTCTCCAGGTAATACTCGTACGCTGACTTCACCCGGCAACAGGCTAAGGGTCGGAAGAGCTCCTTGCTCATATGCAGGCCGGGCCCATTTGTGGAAGTTGGGTTGTCTGCCTTGGTAGCCATCAAGGATTCTCCGTAGATGACCGTGGCGCGGCCAGACTCCAGAGGCTGGGACCGGAAAAGTGACTAAGCCCGACCACTGGCCCAACACACTCCACGCATGGCACCAATCTGCAGTGACCCGGGTGGACGTGCCAAGCAGAGGAGAGCCAAGTAATCCACTAGCGACTGCTTGCTCAACGTCAACAGGTGGATATGTAGTAGCAAGATAGGCTTCAACATGTCTATGATAGGCACGGGTAATAACATGGGCTATTTCATCAGGATCAGTATCCGAGTCCTCCAATACAGTGATGGGCACAGGGCTCTCATGACCTGAAGCTAATACAATGACCAGGCCCGCATTAATTTCAGTGAATGCCTCGCTCACTAAGATGACTCCTTTGGGCCGACACTCAGCGGCAGTGTCATCCTCGGCTGCTTTGTCCTTCCGGGCAGGTTTGGTTGACCCAGCCGGTGAAGAGACATCGCTGCTGGACGACGCCCGACGAGACATGCGGGGACTCGGGTCTGGGGAACCCCCGTAGTCAACCTCATCTGCCAGATCGACACCATAGGTAAGTGGCGGAGCTCGTAGCGGGTCAGCTGCTCGGACTGCAATATGGTCAGCACTATGTGATCTGGACAGTTTCGATGGTGGGCCAGGTTGCTGCATATCCCTGCCCGTGTCCACAGAGCGCGCACGTTTGTGCGATGATGCAATGGGACTTGGCAGCTTGCTTTTTGCAACTTTGCTTGGCGTAGCTGGGAGGGTTGGGTCAGTGCTTGCTAGCCAAAGTTCTCGTATCTCAAAGAGGGTCACCGGCACACAATCGCTGTCAATCAGTGCAAAGTTGATGGTCGGAAAGAGGAATACACAAGCATCAAGGATGTATGTCCCAGCCCATGTCGGGTGTACCTTGTGAAGACCAGTGTCAGCCGAAATGTGGACAAAGACAACTGTAGTGAGTTCGCCATATGGACCGACATATCGTAGCCGTTCTTTCCACCAAGCAGCGACCATTGGCCAATGGCTGAGCCCAGGCACAGACTTGACCTTGTCGGATTGCAGATCCCGATTGTCCGTCACCAGATATACCGTGTGGTAGGGCAGAAATGCTGAGCTCTGACTAACCAACCATCGGTACAACTTGTGCCAATCAGGTCCAGGTAAGGTTTCACGCCCGTCGACCATGGCAATTTCATAGTCATGCCGATCCGGTGCAGCTGTCTTCTTATGGGGGTCTCCAAATCGCCAGTGCTGCTCAATCGATACATTTAGCCCGTATTCCGTCGAAATGCTTTTGTGCTGTTCAATTGCGTAGAGCAAGTCAAAGAAACTAATATTAGGGTTCTTTTCATGCCAAGACTTCGCCACCTGTTCTCTGGAGAGCAGAGACATCACACTGTGAATTCCTGGGCTACTGATTTGGCAGTGGAATTGAAGAAAGGGGGAGGGAGGGAGGTGTTGAGAATCCTGACACGTCCTTGGTCAGAAGACTCAAGCACACCAAGTGAAATACCAGGAAAACCGACAGGGAGGAACAAAAGAAGGACAAACAAAGCAGGCAGCAAAGGAAAAGGGTCAACAGCACAACACACGACGAACGAATCAAACAGGGGGGAAGAGGGGGGGCAAGTGTTGAAAAACCTGACACGTCTTTGGCCAGGCAGTTCAAGCACCCAGAGCACCAACTGAAAGGATCAAATCAAATAGTCAGGACAAAGAGCCTAGGAAGCAATGGCTACGCGAGGCAGAGCAAGCGTAGTGAGCGAAAGAGGTGAATCAGGAGGAGGGAGCAGGAAGAAGAAGCTGGAAGCCCTGACAGTCTTTAGTCAGAGAATCCAGGCACGAAGAGAGAAAAAAGAAGAAAGGGAGAAGAGATGAAAGGAGGCGCTGATAACCCTGGCACGTCTTTGGCCAGAGAAACCAGACGTTAAATGGAAGGAAACGAAAAGCAGGAAGAAGTGGAATGAGCAATGATGGGTACAATCGGAATGTGGTCACAATGCACGAGAGATCAATATGTACTTTGTGGAGTGAAGAGGAAACTATAGCAATACCCTTCGCCCAATAATCGGGAAGTTGGCAATTTCTATCCCGTAACGTAATGAGGAAGAACTGTATGGCCCTTTCCTGAAACTGAGCTAAGGTAGCAAGACTGTCTACGACTGTCTCTTGAGCCGATGGGATCGCAGGGAGCAGCATCTCTCTGTGACAGAGCACACGGTGCTAGTACATTACACATATCATGATGCAAATGGAAAATGGTGATGTGTACATTCTTTCGTGTGTATTAAGATAACAGGCAGGCCGGAATTCCTTTTTGTCTGATGCTCACATCCTACTGGGCAAATATTCAACTGGAGCTCACTATTAGTCGACTTGGTGTAGGAAAGTTTCTTCCTGGTTGAGCTCCGGGGGTGTCTGCAGCTCAGGGCGTAGTTGCACTGGTAAAGACAGGCCGTCGAGTATTTTGCGCCATCGAAATGTGGTGAAATTCGTCTGTCGTGACTGTTGGTCAATGATGTGGTGGTACTTCCACACTATTTGTTTCATGATAGCGGTGGCCCTATCTGTCAAAGCAGTGAGTTTGATTCGCACCTGAGAAGGTTGTTCACTTCTCACCACATCGGAGGGGCTACTGGCACGCTGTAACATGTCAATGACTGTGTCATCGTTGCTCTGCTCCGCAGCAGCTTGTACAGCGTTGAAAACTTCTTTACGGGCAGGGTAACCATACCATTCCAGGGAATGGCAGAGCACTGAGGCAATCGTGATCTCCTGCCACGGGTCCGCTTGTGCGTCTAGGAGCAGCTGTACATTAGTCCTATGTCGATGGAGGACAGCAAGAAAAAGTGGGGGGAGCGCTCCTTTCACGGGAATCACCGAGGCACCAGCTTCAAGCAAAATTTGCACATGCTGCGAGCTGCCCAACTCAACTGCTAACTCCAACATGGTGGTAGGTTTTGTTTTGGGCGGAATGATATTGGGGTCAGCATGGGCTTGTAGCAGTAGGTAAGTTAGTGTGGCTCCATGTCGAGGGAAACAGTGGCCAGCAGCAGGCTGGTAAGCATATGGATCAGCAGAATGGTCTCGAAGGATAGCTGAAGCTATTAAAGTGCTAATATGCCTTTCCTCCGTCGTCATGTCTATAAGGCCTACGCCCTTACCAAGGAGATAGCTTACATCAATCACATCCTTGTGACAAATGGCAGTGAGCAGGTCGCGGTATTGCTGCGCCGACGGGACTTGTAACAACTGCACTATATAGCAGAATGTTGTCTCATTTGCATCTGTGTCGAACTGAACAGCCCTCAAAGGCGATTGGATTACTGACGAGCTGGCTGCATATAGGACAATTTGAAAAGGTGAGTCCAACTCGAGCACCTTAGCCGTCTGTTTCATAATATCCCATCCGAGGGTTGTCCGTTCCACGACGTCCATCGTCAGGGCTGCTTCCCCACGGATTCCATGGCAGACACGGAGTCGCATACTTACCCCTGGAAATAAGTAAGCGGAGGCAACCCTGACAGTCTTTAGCCAGAGAGGCCACGCACTTATATTTGTAACCGCGAAGTTTAAAGATGCCTGGGTAGGGTGCAGAGGGGTGTATAAGGAAATGTAAAAAGGATAGCAACATGTCAGACCATCTGAATTTGAGCCGGTATTGCTTAGCAGATTACGAGAAACAATTCTCAAGGGCATGCAAGCTGAAACAAAGAAAACAGAATAGCCAGTCAGAAGCAAACGGCCCGTGCTGTATAGCATGTCTAGGATCCCATAGGTCGAAAGATCGATCTAGTGGGTATGTGACTAGACTTGTATCAGGAGAGCCTCGGTGAGGGTCAGGAGTCCGATACTGTTATTTGAACCAAAAAATGCTGCGGGCCTTCATTCAAGCAGCGTGACAAGGGGTCCCATGCAAAACAAAAAGCTCCTCTACTCAACTTCAACTTTTCTGTTGGCAAAGTTAGCAACTAGTGCACTTGCCCTCTTTTCATGTCCTGCATCCTCAGAATGAGGAAAGAGCCACAGTCTTCGCTGCAGTTCCTTCGGACTATAGTCAGCATGCAGATGTCAAAGGTCTAATGTCACTCAGGTTTGACTTCCCTCTGTAGCTGGATCTGTGCACGATTCTGTCGGAGCAGCTGAAGCAGCTTGAACCAACTCTTCTTCTTTAGCAGTGGCTTGTTCATGCTCGATCTGTACCAAATTGCCCACAACTTCTTCCATTTGAGTGGCTGCCTCTATTACGAAGGTTAATAGAGTGCGTGCATACGCCAGCTGTTTAGCGGCCCGGGCCCGACCCTCTGTTGCAGGTCCTAGCGGCGGTACCTCACCATGCCGCCACATTGTGACTTTGCTTGTTGTATGAACTGGCATGGAGGGTGATTGCGGTTCCGATCGACCAGCAAAGGTCGCATTGAGTTTCTGCAAGTCGCGTACACTGTAATTCCCAGTCGGGTCGAGCTGTTGGGTACTTGTCTGTCCCGTGGGGTCTGTGTACTTTCTTTTACCATGCAAGTTCTCCTCTCTTCGCGGCATAGACTTTATGGCACTTTTGTGTTCAAAGCCAGTCTTGAAAGTTTCGTGAGCTGCTGAACTACAGCGGGATTCTCTGTTCAGGGCAATCAGTTTGTCCATCACCTTGCCTGAGCTATTGGTCATTTCGGTGAAGGGCCAGCAGGGCGTGCGATTCGCCAGGATATTGTGCTCATGCATCCGGTCAACATAGAAATGATTCAATTTCTCATTGTGTCGGTGGTTCGTGATGACAGCAAATCTTCTGGGACTGACCCAGACCCATAAATCCTCCTGAAAGGACTCTGTGGCGTAGAAGGGCCAGATCTGCCGGCCTCCCATTTCCACAAAAGAGAAATTGGTATAGACGTCATCACTGGCTTCGGTATCTATATGACAAAAGTCATGTGACAGCTTGGCGGAACTGGACCCAGGATAAGTCCAGTCCAATGGGCTCTTCATGTCATCATTGAGAATAATGTTCCAACATTCGCCATTGATGCACATTCTATATTCGTAGAAAGACCATGCATGGAGCTGCTTGGCGTGCTCATAGCAGCCCTGCTGCCGATAGACCTGGATGCCGTCGTATTCCATAATGTAGGACTCTTTGTATTCAAGTCGCTGGTGTTCACTGTGAGCCTCAGTATCATTACTGCCACCAGCTGGTCCCGCTTGGTCAGGCCCAGTCAGTGGGCCTGCTTTTAGCGTGACCTTGTCACCGATCCACTGCGCCATGACTGCCGCCCAAGGTTGAAGAGGGGTATGGCAGAAGCAGGAGCGGTGTACAGGAAGAGAGAGGAGAGGAAGCAATCACAGGCGAGTGAGAGGGACGGACCAAAAGGTAGACACGAGAGGCCAACAATTAGGGACAGCAGCGGCGGTAGCAATAGGGGGCAGCCAAAGAGAGGGGAAGAAGATGACGGCAAAAGAGAGGGAAGGCAAAATAGAGAAAGGGTACTCCCCTGACACGTCCTTGGTCAGAGGAGTGGGAGCCCTGTACGTGGGACGGTAATTTGAGCCACAGGTGTGCGATATGGTACATTCCAACTGATGCCGTATCTCTACCTGTAGACATGGAGCAAGGTGGGCACGTGTACTCATGAATGCACATGCTGATCATGCAAGCTGCCGAGGCGGAAAGACAACTCCTTTTTCCAGGAATTTCTGAGATGACGATATCACACCGAAGGATGGTAAGTATAGTCCCTGCTTCACGCCAGTTGATTCATCAAAAAGAAGCTAGACAGTGAGTAAGTTCAGTGTAACTGTGTTGTACAAAAGCTGTGGCTATGTACATTGTAGATGAATCTGTGAGGCCTATTCCTTCACGGGACAGCTGTTCAAGCAGCCCATCATCAAGGCGGTCCACCGTCTCTTCCTTGATCGAAAAAACGCAAGGAGTCCGATGCATGAGCCCATTGGATATGAGAAGATAGTCTTGAATTTGTTGCTCTTCAATTCGGATTACTGCGTGTGTAGCAGTGTGTGCGATCCAAGTCTCAGCATCAGGCATTCGTAGGTGCAAAATTAACAGTTCGATGTTGTCTCCTATCACTGCAGATGGAGGTCTTGCTTCGAGCGAGGTTGCTCCGATAACTCCATCCACAACGTCTAAGTGCTTCATTCCGTCACCATGGCAATTCCGTATGCGCTGTCTGACTAGGTCTCCATGTCTAGAGTAATTGTTTGGAAACAGCTAGTGATCTCCACAGCTAAATACTAAGTAGTATTCGTTGAATTTGTGTTGTGGGGTATCAACTCTTGAGCAAACGATGGCTCACGTAGATAATGGGTGGAACAGTACCCATGCAAAATGCACCGAATTGTTATGCGGCAACTCTAAAATTCCAGCCATTTCACTTTTTGTTATAGGAGGACGAGCTCTGGCGCACTCAACTCTCTGTCGGGACTGCGGATAGCCGCAGTGGGCGGGTCCTGCACAAGAAGACTAAATCTTATGGCGGGAGCCATCATTCTGGCCACTTCCGCTAGGAGTGTGTTCGGTTGGAGTCTTTGCATTGTTGAATTAGTTCCAACTGCTGTGGTGGTCCAGATGCGGAGGTTCGGTGGCACCCCTGACCTTAATAGCATGAAAGCAACTTCCACTACTGTATCAACTGCTTGCCGCATGGTTCTGCGGTCCAGAAATCCGCCCAGGGTAGCAGTGATATGTATTGTCTGAATGATTAACCGAAAGGGTCGGGCATCTATTGGCACTGGGGAAAGTCCCGCCTGATCGGTCATGCCTCCATCAGCAGCTGGGACTAAGTATAGGTGGTTGACCCACACACCTCGTGTGGACGGGCGACTAAAACCTGCCACTCGTACTATGTCCTCGTAAGATGCTGCTAGTGCCGTCAAGAGATGCTGTGTGATGCGCTGTCCATCCACTTCAACTTGCTGGAGGTCAGCTTCTAATGTGTTATATATCAACTGCAGGCCATGTGCTTCTTCTGGAAAAAAGGTGACACATCCACTCTGCACTAGCCGTACTGTGCGCCTGAGGTCTCGTACAGCCACCATAAGGTCTTGCGCTGCTTCCAAGCTATATAGGATCATCTTTACTGGCATAGGGAACTGGTGTTCTTCTCCACGGAGTCGCACATAATCCATGGCAGTACAGGTAAAGCGAGAGGAGGCCCACTACACACAAACATTACTGTCTTGCATTAGTCGTGAGAGTAAGAGTGAGATGGCAGTTAGCTGATGTTGTTGTCAGTCAGTTGCAATCCCGACACGTCCTTGGTCGGAAAGGCAACGTGACCTACATGGTTACTTTATTTATGGCAGGCATGCTGAATATTGGATCTTGTCGGTCATGCCTCAGTGATAACAATCTCTCTTAGGGTATCTCAGCCATTCGGATGGAGGAGATATTAGTTATGTGTATATCCCGTAATCACTGAAGTAACCCCATGTAATCTTCACACTTTTTGACTTGTGGAAGAGACTAGGACAGCAAGCAAGTAGCCAATTGTGCATGAGTTGATACCACTGAATAAGGATAGACAAGTTAAATGCGGGTTGGGGTCCATCCTTGAGCCCTTCGTGAACATTCATGATGTGCACAAACACAGGGCTGTCATATAACCCGCTAATAGGTGTGTAGGGGCTGTCGCTTGTTAAAAATACCAGCTTAGGAGGGATGAAGAACCTGTGAGCAAACACACGCGCATGTTCACAATGCAATCACCACCAAAAACGTCACAAGGATGAAAGTGCCCCTACAAAGTGAGCATGTGGTGCAGTTCCCTTAAAGGTTATTTGCGTGATCAGCGAGAAAAACCACAGGACGGGCTGACCCCTGAGTTCCTCTTTTGGATTTGCTGGCAATCAACTTCACAGGACTTCTGCTAAATCATTGGGCCTCAAAGGTCGGTGAAGATGGTTGCATAAGCTTCACTGAGGGCATACCAATTTTGCTGTAGTCGGTAAAGTGCTCGGTTAGCTTCTTGGACAAGGTTATTATGTTGCATTTGCAGCACTTGTATACTTTCACTGAGTTGGAAGATCCTATCCGCTTCATCTGCATGATTAGGAAACTGGCCTGCTATCGCAGCTTGGCACTCTTGCGAGAGCCGGAAATCAAAGCACGGTCGATCATCTTCATGGACAGCACTGTTGATTCGTGATTGCTCACTCAGTGCAATTCCTTCTGGGGTTGGCTGCAGTGTTTCAATGCGATTACCTAAGATATTGTAAGCATGCATAATTTCTGCAATAATAGCACATTGTTGGGCATTCTTTGCAACTATTGCAAAGCGTCTGGAGTTGGCCCAGCATGCATATCCGTTGTGTCGCACCTCTGCAGCGAAGGGATAGAAACCACCATATCCTGTGATATTCAACCAAGCCTGCAGGTAAATCTCGTCACACTCTCGAGGAATGACCTTATGGAATCCATGGGGCAGTGTAGCCCCCATCATTACTGTCGTCTCCTCCGGAAGCCATGACTCATCTTCAGCCCATAGGATGTTCCATTTCTCACCATTGAGCCATGTGCATACTTCCATCAGGTTAAATGCCCTACATTCTATGTTGACATTGTGACATAGCCTATGGATAGGATACTTGCCGCGATGTAGATTTGTCAGCATATTTGGAGTGCTCTGAATGGTTTCGACGTTATAACCTTTCCAGTGGTAGTTCCTCAGAAATGTCATGAGCGCAGTCGACATGGCTACGAGGGTGGAGCGTTTGCCAGGTGCAGTCCCGACACGTCCTTGGTCGGAAAAGCACCGTGGCTTGGCAGCTGAGGGAAACCTGTACTATGCATGTCAGTGTCAGGCAACAAGGTAGCAACATTGAAGGTAGCAATCATTTGGTCAACTTGTGTTGTCTGAACTATGTCTGAGCCGATAGACTACATGTACTGGCAAGGTGTTGTGAAATTCGTTACCATGTATTAAAGTCCAGTAGCTGCCGGCATGTAAAGCTGTAGTGTAACATGTCACTCAAGCTGCATACACTCGTGTTCTTATTTTCTCGATAGCCGAACAAAATTGCGCTATACGTGGTATAACTACATTGGGGCTGGCCAGTCACTCATAGCTCAGGCAAGGTGTATAACAGGAAGTTTGGAGGCACATCGTCATCTTGCTTCTTTGGTAGCGCTGGCACTTCTCAGCCTTTGGTATTACCATTGTTAAGGTGAGGGCGGGAAGCAGTTCTCCCTCACATCATGGAGTTCTTCGCCTACATCTGAACTGATCTCAATGCCATCGGGATACACCACTGGGACTAACAGCTCGTTTTGAGCGTATTCCATTTCACGTACAATGTGGGCTTTGTAGTCAGCGATCATGTGAAGTAAAGTGACTTGCGCTTGAATGTTCTCATCAAGCTTTTCTAGCATTGGTATGTCAACCCAGAATACTTCCTTGGCCTGTTGCTTCGCCTTGAGCAAATGGAAGTGGGCAGACTGCAAATTGTCCAATAAGGTACAGCAAGCTGTGTACTTATTGATGACTCGTTTAATATGTAGAAGTCGTTCATCACAGCTTGATGCATCCGATGTAGCATACGCAATGGCAGGCAATCCGGCAACTGAAATTGTGTAATCTCTTTTAATTCAACATATTAGCACTGTTCAAGTGGGGGGGAAAGTGAGGAGACCTTTGAATTCCGAGACCAATGGAGTCCAATGACTGTTTATGTGAGGGACCCCTGTCACGTCCTTGGACAGAAGTACCCTGTGCAATCTTAGTAAGTGAAAACGATATATACTTATGAAAGTCCATTGCATAGTTAGGGAGGAAATTACCCCATGGACGACTAAGGGAGAATTTAGCAAAAAATCATGAGTTAGACGGAAAATTTACAAGCATGGTCAGTTGCTGCACAATACCGTTACTGAGGAGCCGAACAGTGGGATATGCATAGAAGCCTCGACATTCAGTACCACCGATCAAATACGTAGTTGGAGTGTGGCTCATGGGACAAGGGAGCACAGACATGAATACGACAGGCATAATCGGAGTAAACCAGATAGAGAGAAACAACAGGAGGGAGGTCAATCTATAGAGTGCCAGGTATAATCTTGCTACCTAGTTTTGAAGCCAGAGAGGGAGAGAGGAGTAGTGCTCAACTGGCAAGAAAAACCACTCAGTCGACCAATCATTTTGTCTTCGCACTGATGACTCTTTTGTGGCACAAACACGATATGCAGTAATAAGTCAGCTCATTCATCCAACTTCCGCTTCACAGAACTCCGACTTTGTTGTCTGCCGTGCTTTTCTTGCCGCCGACTTGCCTCCCATCTCTGAAAGATTTTTGCTCGATCAATGGCAGTCAAAGATTTCCGGTCAGCCTGTTCTTCACACGATTCTCGTGTTGAGACTACGTGATTCCCTTCTTCGTTTGCCAGGAGCACTAGTGCTTGATCGAGCGCCCTTAATGCCAATTTCAGTTGATTGACAGCATTCTCAGTGCCCACACCGGCTAGGCTTGCATTGTCAGTTGCCTTCGCCAGATCTTTTCGTAACTGAGTGACTTGATGGGATAACAAGTTCGCTGAGCATGGCAGTGGTTTTTGTCTAGGCCTCTCGTTCTCCATGCCCATTGGCAGAGATATGGAATACAAAATTGACTGCCTGTGAGCAATAAAACTGCTCATGAACTGTACGATTATGCCTTGCCTCATAGTAGTTAGGCAGAGAAAGGTGATCAATCAAAGAAGATGACAACAAATAGCAAGTTCTACCACACTTAGCAAACTTATTGGACTGAGGGGCTCGATAAGCCTGACAATACCGAAAAACGACTACCCTAGTGTGTGTTATTCAGCTGAGGTACATAGAAAGGGTATTTAGGTTGCTCTACGCCGTTTGGCCATGCGTTCCGTAAAGGTATTGTAGCCCGATGTTGGTGCTTGTGTGTTCCATCGGATGGGTCTTGTCCCAAAGAACTCACTTTCGATGTTTCTTTTTCTTTCAGTACGTGGGAGGGGGGAGGGGTTTGTGGCCACGGTGACATCATCGAGAGTTTGTATAAGCGCCTGAGCATCTGCGGCGAGTTCACGTAAACTGAAAAGGGGGGGATCGCATGAATCTAGCTGTAATGGATGGAGCATTGCCCGTTCAGCTTCATAGAGTAAATGTGGAGAGATTTCTTTTGGGAGCCAGAGTCCATCATGAAGCCAGATCGCTGATGTTATATGACATCTTCTCGTTAGTTCCTTGTAGTAAGAGATCATAATATGTTCTTCATACCATTCTAGAGTTCGAAAAGCAGCACCTCTGGCATGAGTAGCATATTGTGGCCTCTTTACTGGCAGGTGATTGTTAACTAGAGCTTGCGTGGCTGATTCAATTTGAAGGCTGAGGTGATGTAATGCTGGAGGACATGTGATATGGTGTTCCCTTTCAATTTTAGAACACGCTTCGCTTGCTCCTGCATTCATTACAATTAGTGGATGTCGCTTGACAACGGCAAACCGCTGATTCAGCGGTACTAACCCCAGCAGATCCATAAGTATCGCTCTCAGTTCTACTATGTGTGGGAGGTGACTGCTGCGAAGGAGTCGTCTCATGATTTCGTAGAAAGCGCCGACCATGTCAACTTCCTGGTGCGTATTTCCAAATAGGAGTAATCTTACTTTTCGTGGCAGTCTTTGAGCACAGGGACCTCTGCCATAAAGTCGGCCCAGACAGTCTGTTGCAGAAGCTGTATACTCTACTATTCGGGGTTTCGTGAGATTGGCAGTGCCCGCTAAATAGGTCTCAACCTCTTTGCGGTATTGCTGGTTTGCAGTTTGCATCATAAATTTACTTACCAATTCTATGCTTACCTTCGGGACCTCGGTAAGTAATAGGATCGTAACACCTCGCGGCCTCTCTTCCAGTACAATAGCTCCTGATCGCATGGCCAACTGATAGGGCGCTTCAACCGCGATTTCGGTAGGCTCGCTTATATGAGCTGGGAAGGCCTGTGCCGCTCGGCTCGCTACTCCAGCAAGGTAGTCTGCGAGTATGTTGGCTTCTCTTGGGCGGTATACCCATTTTCCATGGTAAAAAACCTTGATTGTTTCCGGCGAATTTGCTGTATAATAGGCTGTAGGTCGATCCTACGAAAGCGTCCTGCAAAGGCTAAGTGTTTTACGATGGGGAGAATATCCCCTTGTAAGTAGGCCTGGTCAACTGCGTAGCTTCTGTGTACGATTTCTTCACACAAAAGGTCTGTAGCGAGATTAGCTGACACCGCCTCAGTGAAAATATTGTCTGGGCAGCTAGGTAGTGCAACAGCCCTCCACTTGAGCAACGTTAGTCCTTCACGTTGGAGTTCTAAGAGAGCAGCGCCCGCCCCACCTGTGCCCGTATCAGCATGGCAGGACCCGTCAAATTGGACTAGTAGTGTTGTTTTGTCAGAATTGAGACAGCTACTGAGCACTTCATCGGTGCCTATTGGCTGTAATGCCGTAATACGGCAATGATAGTCCCCACACTTACACTGGAAAGTGGAGAGCGAGACATTTGGGGAAATTCCTGTTCCGACCTGGATACTTTGCTGGATTAAATGCAATGGTTCAGAGCCTAGGGGAACGACCGCAAATGTTTGATTGGCTTCCACTGCTTCACGAGTAAAGCACACTCGAGCTGGGGCAAGGGCACACGAAATGTGGAGGGGGGGTTTGTCACAGCACGAGAGTAGCGAGTCATTAACAGAGCAGTGGGCGGAAGCTGACTGCGTCCTTATATGCTGCATACGAAGGTCCAGGGGTAGTTCTGTTTGTACCCTTTGCACGAGGTTATGTATCCAGGTATCCATGGGGGTGAGGGGAGCAGAGATTTGATGTCTCATTGCACCTGCTTCCCGTAGTAGCAACCTGAATTGATGAACAACTCGCGATGCTATTGCTAAGTGCTTAGCGCTTTTCCTTGATCCTTCGGCCAGCGACAGTATTGAATCATCTCCTGTCAGGCTTCTTAAAGCGCTGATAGGTACAACACACCACCGAATCCAATGTCCTACAGTATTGTCTCCCTTTGAGCATGCAATGCATGTTTCCCAGTCTTCACTTGCTGGTAGTTCTTCTTGTGTAGGGAGTACTCTGCGTGATGCCTCCAGCAGTCTTTCAAGGGAGTCTGTCGTGAAGGCCGTCAATTGTTTGGTTACTATACATGTTTCGCAAATTGCGGTTTGATAGCCGCCAAGTGGGTATGCGCGGCCAAAGTTAGCACAGAGAGCACATTTTTTTTGCCGGCTTTGGCCACGTCGTGCTAACCACTCATCATCGTCCTCATTGACCGCCCAGCGTAACAAGGTGAACCTAGTAATGCTAGGAATCCATCGCTTGTTGGCCTCGCAAGCATGGCTGAGCCATGCCCAGCTGATTCCTCCCGTCCATCCTGCTGTTAGCACCTTATTACGAATATAGTGAGATGCTAGCTGCATCATGTGATGGAGCACACATTTTTTGACTGCGTTTATTCGTTGTTTGATTGTACCACTTCCTGACACTGCTCTTGTTAGGACATCTTCTCCAACGACCGCTTGGTACCTTTGGGCTCCCGGTGTAGGGCCACGCCAAAAAGGCGAAAACCACGCAGAAGCATGGCCCAACGCAAGCACCAGGCGCACCCTGGGGCGGTACCCTTTCCACACCACGAGTCCCAGGTCAACCCAAGGAGAGTGGATCCACTCACCGAGTGACGTGGGAACCGAACCATTCATTTCCACCAAGAATGTACAGCGTAAACCGTACACCCCGAATGGACGTGGATACGGAACCCATTCATTTCACCCTAGATGATCACCACTCAATCCAAGAGAGACCAACTCATGATGCCCCCATAGGTTCCCGGACTCCAGCGGCTACCGGAGAAGACGATCCAAGAAAGGAGTGGAAAGTCTTAGTCACCTTTTCAGTGACCCCAGTCCCTATGGAGGCGCTGGTAGCACCTCTTCTTTGATGACTAACTTCAGTCCATGCAGTGGCTGGGGTTGCTCTTTCTGAGGGTCTTGAGGTTGCTGGGATGTAGTGTCCCTGGGTGTTGTGTCCTCAAACCAGGTAGGGCGGACTGACTGGACTCTTATGGGACTTGCAGAACTGGTAGTTTTAATGCTTTCTCTGCGCAGGCTATGATAGACGGGCGGGATCATCCATGCCGGCACAAAGACTGTGATGAACTGCACATTCCAGATAATTTGCAGGTTCTGCGGCTTGACTTCAGGCGTAATACATCTTACTTGACCATCGATCACTCTAGTGTATGATTCAGAGCGATCAAAGGACGCCGTGACTTTCAGGCCTAGATAAAGTTCTCTGAGCCAGTATTCCTTAAGCAACATAAAGGAAAGGTGAGGTGCCCTCACTTCCAATACGTGCGAGGCTGGCATTAATAGAGTTACCATCCATTCAGCTAGGAACTCAATCATTTTGACTTCGAGTTTAGGAAGGATGGCTTGAACTGCTCGTAGTGCACCCGCAATGTCTGGAACATGCCCACGCGAGGGCAACCCAACTGTTCGCTTGGCATACTCGTCAGCAAAGTAAAGTCTGCACAACTTCGAGACCCATTGGCTCGGTTTCTCCATGTCGATGGTGATCTTAGCTAGAGGCCATGGGTCTGGGAGCGTGGACAAACAATGCAACAGTTCGGAGGTCAGGTCCGCCGAGATGACGGGGAGGGCTTCTCCTTGTGGGCGATAGTCAACTCCAGGTCCCGCCGTGCCTTTGCTTGTTTGCGTGTGAGTGCGGGCGGCACTGTGCACGGCTTGAATGGTGGTTTCATATTGGCTGACCATTGCTCGTAAGTACTTGCATGCGCGAACCGCCGCTCTTCTTGTGCTTGGCCCATCTTCGGGCTGGTTCTTGGCAGCGACTGCAAGAATGTCTCGTGCTTCTTCTTCTGGCGACCGTTTGGGCTCCGTATCAGGTGCAGGTGCCGCGAGAGCGGTGCCTTGGACTGGCGCCTCTTTTGCGCGTGGAAAGTGATCTGGGATCGGCAACTTCGGGTGTAATCGCCATCCATCAAAAAAATATATGCCAGGTAGAGACAGGATCCCTGTTCTAGGCCCGTCTGTGGTACTATATGCCCGGTGCGTGCTTTGTACAGTCCTGAGGGTAGGCACACATACGTGGGAGAGTGCGTGCGATCAGCAGCGTAGCATATAGAACAACTTCAGAGAAAGGGAGATTCTGCTCAGGGAGGCTCGTAACCCTGCTTGAATTTCTTGGAAGCGTTCCCTGTTCAGCCATCTAAGGTCTGACCCTAGCACCAAGATCAGCCGATATCTTGCTCGCTTCACTTCGTCAGCTTGCTGATCGTAGTATTGATTGGCAATTGCAAGGGGAGGGTACTCCCAAGTTGGTGCCGAATTGAGTGACCACCTACTTAACTGCGCTAGATTCTCCTGGACTGCGTCAGGGTCAAATTCTGGCATGCTCCATGTCGTTTCTCCTCTCCTTAGGCCCCGGATTCCACATGCAATGGCAGCGATCACCTGTGCCATGCCCATGAGCTCCATCATGTCCAACGGGGAGACCAGCAGGGTTAACGATTTGGACCGAGTGAGCCCGACAGTGATTCTGCCTAGGCAGTCTTCAGTATCTTCTGTAGGAGAGCCATTGGAGTAATACTTAGAGTTGAGAAATCCAATACTGGGCTGAGCTACGATTGATACCTGCGCTGTTCCTCCTGCCGAATTGGCTATTGTTTCTACCCGCACCGATCCGTTGATCCTGGCATTAGTATCCCAGAGCACTAGTTGGAACCCGGGGTGGCTTGTCGGGAAGGCCTCCCGACGCAAAACTTCCTAGTTCCCATAGGCCATTGATCTGCCTGCAAAGATTGGGATATCTAACTGCAACTACCCCATGGTATGTTACGGGACTACTGGGGAGGCCCGTATTTGCGTGTCTAATTTTTCTTGACTTTTTCGGGCCCAAAAATAGACCCTTCTGAATGACAGGCAGAAGTAAAAGCCGTCCAAACGACCACCTCTTGGACTCCTGAGCTGGCACAAGTGCATGTGACAGGCCCGGCATCCCCCCTTCCCCCCCGAAACAAAGATCAAAGTGCAGATGCTGCAAAGAATCATTATCTTATTTTTCTCAATCATTGTTTGGAGGGGGTGCGGGGGAACGTGCCCAAATTTGAGAAATTGTGGCGGATAAGGTTCCAGTCTAACCACTTCGGATGGAATAACAGCGCGGTCAATTTCTGTTATTTTGCGTCTAAAAAATAGATAGAGAAAAACCAGGGTGCAAAGGTGCAACTTTCGGAAGTGTGAATAAGAAACTATACAGGTTCTGTTTCCTACACTGAAAAAGTTGCACCTTTGCACCCTTCAAAATTTGGCAATGTACAGGGAAAGTGTTTCCACATTTGCTGATCTTTCTGTCACTTTAGGAGCAGCACCTCGCCATGTCCAGAGGGTTCGTTTTTAGCACCGGAAATCAGCAGACTTTTTGGAGACACGGTGGGGGCCTCCCTTGTTCGAGGCCCTGGTTGCCAACTCGTAGTTGCTATGATGTGTGACGCTGATGTTTGTGGCCTGATTCCAACAACGCGCCTCAAGAGAGTATTTGAATGGGGCGTCAAACAAGCCCCCAGGGAGGCACCAGATTCAGAATGCTGAGGGCCCAGTTTTGGACCCTTGCGCAAAGCAAATATATTTCAGAAGGGACCCAAAAGTGGACCCTCTTAGGATCGAAAGTGGTCCCTCCTGGCGGGCCTGTTTTTGGTCCCTTCATTTTGTCAGATGTGCTGAAGCTTTGCAAGCTGCTATGTGCGCAAAATGTCAAGCTTGAAGCTACTTTAACACAAACAGCATCCGTGGCAGGAATCTTGAACTGGGGAGGCCCGTATTTGCGTGTCTAATTTTTCTTGACTTTTTCGGGCCCAAAAATAGACCCTTCTGAATGACAGGCAGAAGTAAAAGCCGTCCAAACGACCACCTCTTGGACTCCTGAGCTGGCACAAGTGCATGTGACAGGCCCGGCATCCCCCCTTCCCCCCCGAAACAAAGATCAAAGTGCAGATGCTGCAAAGAATCATTACCTTATTTTTCTCAATCATTGTTTGGAGGGGTGCAGGGGAACGTGCCCAAATTTGAGAAATTGTGGCGGATAAGGTTCCAGTCTAACCACTTCGGATGGAATAACAGCGCGGTCAATTTCTGTTATTTTGCGTCTAAAAAATAGATAGAGAAAAACCAGGGTGCAAAGGTGCAACTTTCGGAAGTGTGAATAAGAAACTATACAGGTTCTGTTTCCTACCCTGAAAAAGTTGCACCTTTGCACCCTTCAAAATTTGGCAATGTACAGGGAAAGTGTTTCCACATTTGCTGATCTTTCTGTCACTTTAGGAGCAGCACCTCGCCATGTCCAGAGGGTTCGTTTTTAGCACCTGAAATCAGCAGACTTTTTGGAGACACGGTGGGGGCCTCCCTTGTTCGAGGCCCTGGTTGCCAACTCGTAGTTGCTATGATGTGTGACGCTGATGTTTGTGGCCTGATTCCAACAACGCGCCTCAAGAGAGTATTTGAATGGGGCGTCAAACAAGCCCCCAGGGAGGCACCAGATTCAGAATGCTGAGGGCCCAGTTTTGGACCCTTGCGCAAAGCAAATATATTTCAGAAGGGACCCAAAAGTGGACCCTCTTAGGATCGAAAGTGGTCCCTCCTGGCGGGCCTGTTTTTGGTCCCTTCATTTTGTCAGATGTGCTGAAGCTTTGCAAGCTGCTATGTGCGCAAAATGTCAAGCTTGAAGCTACTTTAACACAAACAGCATCCGTGGCAGGAATCTTGAACTGGGGAGGCCCGTATTTGCGTGTCTAATTTTTCTTGACTTTTTCGGGCCCAAAATAGACCCTTCTGAATGACAGGCAGAAGTAAAAGCCGTCCAAACGACCACCTCTTGGACTCCTGAGCTGGCACAAGTGCATGTGACAGGCCCGGCATCCCCCCTTCCCCCCCGAAACAAAGATCAAAGTGCAGATGCTGCAAAGAATCATTATCTTATTTTTCTCAATCATTGTTTGGAGGGGTTTGGAGGGGGTGCGGGGGAACGTGCCCAAATTTGAGAAATTGTGGCGGATAAGGTTCCAGTCTAACCACTTCGGATGGAATAACAGCGCGGTCAATTTCTGTTATTTTGCGTCTAAAAAATAGATAGAGAAAAACCAGGGTGCAAAGGTGCAACTTTCGGAAGTGTGAATAAGAAACTATACAGGTTCTGTTTCCTACACTGAAAAAGTTGCACCTTTGCACCCTTCAAAATTTGGCAATGTACAGGGAAAGTGTTTCCACATTTGCTGATCTTTCTGTCACTTTAGGAGCAGCACCTCGCCATGTCCAGAGGGTTCGTTTTTAGCACCTGAAATCAGCAGACTTTTTGGAGACACGGTGGGGGCCTCCCTTGTTCGAGGCCCTGGTTGCCAACTCGTAGTTGCTATGATGTGTGACGCTGATGTTTGTGGCCTGATTCCAACAACGCGCCTCAAGAAAGCATTTGAATGGGGCGTCAAACAAGCCCCCAGGGAGGCACCAGATTCAGAATGCTGAGGGCCCAGTTTTGGACCCTTGCGCAAAGCAAATATATTTCAGAAGGGACCCAAAAGTGGACCCTCTTAGGATCGAAAGTGGTCCCTCCTGGCAGGCCTGTTTTTGGTCCCTTCATTTTGTCAGATGTGCTGAAGCTTTGCAAGCTGCTATGTGCGCAAAATGTCAAGCTTGAAGCTACTTTAACACAAACAGCATCCGTGGCAGGAATCTTGAACTGGGGAGGCCCGTATTTGCGTGTCTAATTTTTCTTGACTTTTTCGGGCCCAAAAATAGACCCTTCTGAATGACAGGCAGAAGTAAAAGCCGTCCAAACGACCACCTCTTGGACTCCTGAGCTGGCACAAGTGCATGTGACAGGCCCGGCATCCCCCCTTCCCCCCGAAACAAAGATCAAAGTGCAGATGCTGCAAAGAATCATTATCTTATTTTTCTCAATCATTGTTTGGAGGGGGTGCGGGGGAACGTGCCCAAATTTGAGAAATTGTGGCGGATAAGGTTCCAGTCTAACCACTTCGGATGGAATAACAGCGCGGTCAATTTCTGTTATTTTGCGTCTAAAAAATAGATAGAGAAAAACCAGGGTGCAAAGGTGCAACTTTCGGAAGTGTGAATAAGAAACTATACAGGTTCTGTTTCCTACACTGAAAAAGTTGCACCTTTGCACCCTTCAAAATTTGGCAATGTACAGGGAAAGTGTTTCCACATTTGCTGATCTTTCTGTCACTTTAGGAGCAGCACCTCGCCATGTCCAGAGGGTTCGTTTTTAGCACCTGAAATCAGCAGACTTTTTGGAGACACGGTGGGGGCCTCCCTTGTACTTATAATCTTTTCATTGGTGTTGGTTGTTTTGTTTCCTTTAACGTTGCATGGTAGGGTGGTGAGATGTCAAAGTACATCAAGCCATGGTGCCTGTCGCCGTTTGACTGTCGATCAACCAAACTTTCGACCGACCATTGATGTTCACCACACCATCACATGCCCATTCTCGATGAAGCTTGCTATACTGTGCACACCAGTTGAATACCTGAAAGCCTTTGTCCACCTACAAACCGGTAGACAACTGTCCCTTGGAATGGAGCGACCGACCCCGATCAAAGATGCCGCTGTCCATCGTCTTGCACAGTCAATTGCACAAATGACCCTCTGCCAGGTCACTACCACTGAGATCGATGATGCCACCAAGCTTCTAGAGAAGGCCCGACAGAAACTCCAAGGAATCCAAAACATCCCACCCCAGAGGGTAAATGACCTTGATACGGCTATGCGCCAGCTCCGCCAAATTGGCTGTATCTTGGATAGCTGTACCATATCTGCCAGTTACGAAGTAACCCAGGCACAGAAAGCTCTGTTGCAGCTTCACCATACAGCCAAGGGAGCCAGTACCTCGTCCGAAGAGCTCAATGCACAGATATCGCCACGCACCGATGACGAGTACAATCTCCCATACCATGAAGACGAGTTGCAAGAGCACTAATACAATGGTGCCCACCAGAACCAATTGAGGCAGTATGATGATTGGAAAAGCAGTTCTGAGCGGACTCTGAGTGTGCACTGAGCGCCTTAGCTTCGACGTCTTCTCACCCTAGATCATGTTTCACTTTCATGGACTCGAGTAGGTTGCTCGGAGCGCCTTAGCCTCGTCGTCTTCTCACCCTAGATCATGTTTCACTTTCATGTTTCACTGCGGTAGGTTGCTCGTTTTTCACCACTTTGTTGTGACCCGGCGTTGACGGTGTTTGCTTCAAAGTGTTTGGGTGCTACTTTATGCCATGATGGCTGCTCTTTGAGATCTCGGGGATCCTGGCTGGGGGGATCCCTGGTTTCCGCATTGAGCTTTGTTGCTTCTGCACCCTCTGAAGTGGCCCGGTGTGTTTTTGTGGTTGGTTGTTTTGTTTGCTTTCTTGGTCAAGGGCCTGCGTTAACATGGCACAGAAGTTGTCATTTGCATGCGTCGAGATGTAAGATGGCCTGCGCGAAGGATGGCACACAAGCTGCTATCGGAATTCTCAAGAGCACATAGCTGTCCATTTGCCCTGTTTTCTTGTGTTGTTTTTTGTTTGGTTGTTGTTGTGTTTTTGTGTGTGTTTTGCTTTTTGTAGTTTTTGTTTGCTTGCTTTCTTGTTGGTTTGTGCTCGCTCTCGGCAATTGGATAGTTTATGGACTATGTAAAGGTCCACACCTGCTCTCCTTTGTAGCCTTCTTTACTGATGGCTTTGCATGCATATCAATTCAATTTCCGGCAAGTTAGCTTGTGTAACGACCTGGCGAAAGCCTTGGAGGCGTTGGACGGAAAAAAATGTACAAGTCGGGGTTTGGATACCCAAGGCAAAAGTAGGTCCGACTGCTGACTACTTCAGGCCCTTAGGAATGCCCAATACTTGTGATAGGCTTGTTGATGGCACCATTGCTGCTGTAGTCATGAAAGCAACTTGTGCATGTATGCATCCCTCGCAAGTGGTCATGAATTGCTTTAAAGAACCGCAGCACGCGGTCCATGCCATACAAGCCTTACTGGATAGCAATACTCCCGTGGCTGCGCTCCTAGTTGATTTATCGAAAGCCTTTGAGCGGGTTAATCCCTATTGGATCTTACATATCCTGCGAATGCGCAACGCACCGACATGGGTATGTAATTATGCCAAATACATCCTATTTGGAAGGCTCATCCGCCATAAAGTTCAAGGCAGACTTCTGCCGCCTAGGGCGGTGCATGTGGGAGTTGACATGGGAAGGTCTTTCTCAGTGTTCCTATTTTGTTTGGCAATGGACCCGATATATCACTACATGAATCGTATCGGTCCTCTTCCAGTTTACTTTTGCGGCCACTACAGAACGGCCCCTGTGCGAATTAAATAATTAATCTCATTTGCAACAGTCTTGGATAGCTGTTGAACGACCTGGCGGAAGCCACATGGCGTTGGACGGAAAAAAAATCCCCCGGGTGATACATTGACGACAATACGATTGCAGGACCAGGACATGACATTACCTGGGTAAGTAGAGTCCATAAATGCTATCAATGTTGCTGGTCGGCAGGTTTTCAAATTGACCAGCATGCCTGTTGGCAAGCTATTAGCTCTGACTGTCTCCCCTTTTCAGTCCAATCCCTGCCTGGGCGGATTGAAAGTGAAGTTATTCTCCGGCAAAAAAAATACCCCACCGCACGAGCAGCGATCTTATCGGCTATCCTTTCCCAAAAGACACTCATACTTGCACGAGCCGACAAGTGTATTGGGTTGACCCCTCGAGAAGCTTGCGGTATCCTCAACGGAACTGACTATACACCCATATGCTCATTGTTGGCATTGGAGTGTAACTGTAGGTGCAAAACAGCTTTGGTCATCAACAGCCCGCTTCCAAGCTGGGTGCTCCGTCAGTTAGATCAGTCAGGTTTCGGGGCACACTGCATCCAAGGTGTTGCAACCTCACTCGGGCTATTACTACTGGGGCGTGCCCAATTGTCTGATCGTGACTTATGGACAGTAACTTTACACCCTACTACCCTTAAACAAATCAATCCTAAAGCTGCCGAAAAGTTTATACATCGGCTCAGGCTGTTTCGGCAACCAGTCCTCTCGGTTGTCTCTAAGAGCATTGCTTTCAATACATTTGCACAAAGTGTGGTACTATATACCACATCCTATTTTGGTGCTGCCACGGAAGATCTTCAAATGCTACGCGCGGCAGCAACGGAACTCTTACTAGGACGTAGTTGGATTAGACATGACCTCCTTGCATTTGTATTTCGACTGTGTAAAATTGCACCACTACTTGACCCGGGTGTAAGTATCCTTGTTTCTGCATTAGGGCTATTTCTGCAAAAAGGAGGAAAGGTTCATGAACTTTATGTTGAAACTCCACCGGCAGTGAACAGACAAACACACGAAGTTAGGATACTATGGCAAGCGTGGGCACGTGTCGTTGGGGAAGGTGTCCTAACAAGAGCTGTGTCAGGAAGTGGTACAATCAAACAACGAATAAACGCAGTCAAAAAATGTGTGCTCCATCACATGATGCAACTTGCATCTCACTATATTCGTAATAAGGTGCTAACAGCAGGATGGACGGGAGGAATCAGCTGGGCATGGCTCAGTCATGCTTGCGAGGCCAACAAGCGATGGATTCCTAGTATTACTAGGTTCACCTTGCTACGCTGGGCAGTCAATGAGGATGATGATGATTTCCACGTGGTTAGCACGACGTGGCCAAAGCCGGCAAAAAAAATGTGCTCTCTGTGCCAACTTTGGCCGTGCATACCCGCTCGGCGGCTATCAAATCGCAATTTGTGAAACATGTATAGTAACCAAACAGCTGACGGCCTTTACGACAGACTCCCTTGTTAGACTGCTTGAGACATCACACAGAGAACTCCCTATGCAAGAAGAATTGCCAGCAAGTGAAGACTGGGAAAAATGCATTGCATGTGCAAAGGGAGACAATACTGTAGGGCATTGGGTTCGGTGGTGTGTAGTACCTATCAGCGCACTACGAAGCCTGACAGGAGATGATTCAATACTGTCGCTGGCCGAAGGGTCAAGGAAAAGCGTTAAGCACTTAGCAATAGCCTCCCCATCGTTAAGCACCTAGCCTTCGCAGGACGCTTTCGTAGGATCGACCTACAGCCTATTATACAGCAAATTCGCCGGAAACAATCAAGGTTTTTTGACTATGGAAAATGGGTATACCGCCCAAGAGAAGCCAATATACTCGCAGATTATCTTGCTGGTGTGGCTAGCAGAGCGGCCCAGGCCTTCCCAGCTAATGTTAGCGAGCCTACTGAAATCGTTGTTGAAGCACCTTATCAGTTGGCTATGCGGTCTGGAGCCGTTGTACTGGAAGAGAGGCCTCTAGGTATTACTATTCTACTACTTACTGAGGTCCCGAATATAAGTCTAGAATTGGTAAATAAATTTATTGTGCACGCTGCAAACCAGCAATATATCAAAGAGGTAGAGGCCTATCTGGCGGGCACTGCCAATCTCACGAAACCTCGAGTAGTAGAGTATACGGCATCTGCAACAGACTGTCTTGGCCGACTGTATGGCAGAGGTCCCTGTGCTCAAAGACTTCCACGAAAGGTGCGATTACTACTATTTGGAACTACGCACCAGGAAGTGGACATGGTCGGCGCTTTCTATGAAATCATGAGACGACTCCTTCGCAGCAGCCACCTCCCACACATAGTAGATCTTCGAGCAATACTTACCGATCTTTTAGGGTTGGTATCGCCGAATCAGCGGTCTGCTGTCGTAAAGCGACATCCGCTAATTGTAATGAATGCAGGGGCAAAAGAAGCGTGTGCCGAAATAGAAAGAGAACACCATATCACATGTCCTTCAGCTCTATATCATCTCAGTCTACAAATTGAATCAGCAACACAAGCGCTTGTTAACGACCACCTGCCCCTAAGGAGGCCACAATATGCTGCTCATGTCAGAGGTGCTGCTTTTCGAATTCTTGAATGGTATGAAGAACACATTATGATCTCTTACTACAAGGAACTAACGAGAAGGTGTCACGTAACATCAGCAATTTGGCTTCATGACGGACTCTGGCTCCCAAAAGAAATCTCTCCACATTTAATTTTTGAAGCAGAACGGGCAATGCTCCATCAATTACAGCTGGATTCATGCGATCCCCCCCTTTTCAGTTTACGTGAACTCGCCGCAGATGCTCAAGCTCTTATACAGACTCTCGGTGATGTCAACGTGGCCACAAATCCCTCCCCCTCCCACGTACCGAAAGGAAAAGAAACATCGAAAGTGAGCTTTTCGGGACGAGACCCATCCGATGGAACACACAAGCACCAACATCGGGCTACGATACCTTTACGGAACGCATGGCCAAACGGCGTAGAGCAACCTAAATAACCATCCTATGTACTTTAGCCAAATGGAACACACACTTGGGTAGTCGTTTTTCGGTTTTGTCAGACGTATAGAGCCCTTCTGTCCAATGAGCTTGATAAGTGCTGTAGAACCTGCATCTTCTTCTTGGAGCACCTTTCTCTGCTTAACGGCTATGAGGTAAGGCATATTTTTGCAACTTATGAGCCTTTTTATTGCTCACAGGTAGTTAATTCTGTACTCCCTATCTCTGCCAATGAGCACGGAGACCGAGAGACCTAGACAGAAACCATTGCCATGCTCAGCGAACCCGTTATCCCATCAAGTCACTCAGCTGCGAAATGGCCTGGCAAAGGCAACTGACAATGTAAGCCTAGCCGACATGGACACGGAGAAAGCTGTCAACCAACTGAAATTGGCATTAGGGGCGCTGGATGAAGCTATAGTATTCCTGGCAAACGAGGAAGGGAATCACGTAGTCCCAAAACGAGAATCTTGTGAAGAACAGACTGACCGGAAATCTTTGACTGCCATCGATCGAGCAAAAATCTTTCAGAGATGGGAGGCAAGTCGTCGGCAACAGAAGCACGGCAGGCAACAGAGTCAGAGTTCTGTGAAGCGGAAGTTGGATGAATGAGCGGACCTATCGCTGCACATTGTGTTTGTGCCATAAAACAGTCATTAGTGCAGAGGGCAAAATGACTGGTCAACTGATTAGTTGTCTTGCCAATTGTGTACTACTCCTCTCTCTCTCTTTGATTTCGATACTAGGTAGCGAGATTCTAATGGCACTCTACTTACTCTCCCTCTTGTCGCTTCTCTCTGTCTGGTTTTTGTTTGCTTGTGCCTTGTTTGTTTCGTATTCAAGTCTGCTCTCCCGTGGTCCATGAGCCACACTCCAACTACGTACTTGATTGGCAGTACCGATTGTCGAGGACTCTATGCATACTTCACTTTTTGGCTCCTCAGTAGCGGCATTATGAGGTAAATGACCAAGCTTGTGAATTTTTCATTTACCTCATGAATTATTGTAACTCTTTCCCATAATCGTCCGTGTGTTGTAGTTTCCTCCCTAGCCATTCAACGGACCAATGAGAAGTATGTATCGCTTTCCATTTCTAAGTTCAGGGTACTTCTGTCCAAAGACGTGACAGGGGTCCCTCACATAAACATTTAATGGTCTCTTTTGTTCTCGGAATTCAACCATCTTACATTTCTCCCCCACATGAATTGCGCGAGTCATTTGGATTCGAAAGAGATTACACAATTACACAATTTCAGTTATCGGGTTGCCTGCCATGGCGTGCGCAACATCGGATGCATCAAGCTGTGACGAACGACTTCTACACATCAAACGTGTCATTAATAAATACACGGCTTGCTGTACCTTACTGGACAATTTACAGTCCGCCCACTACCATTTGCTCAAGGCGAAGCAACAGGCCAGGGAAGTATTCTGGGCCGACATACCAATGCCAGAAAAGCTTGATGAGAACATTCAAGCGCAATTCACTTTACTTCACATGATAGCTGACTACAAAGCTCACATCGTACGTGAAATGGAATACGCTCAAACCGAGCTGTTAGTCCCAGTGGTGTATCCCGATGGCATTGAGATCAGTTCAAGTGTAGGCGAAGAACTACATGACGCTCACCTTAGCAATGGGTATACCAAAGACTGGGAAGTGCTAGCAATATAAAAGAAGCAAGATGACAATGTGCCTACAAGTTCCCTGTTCCCAACTTGCTGAGCTATGAGAGGCTGGCTAGTCCCAATGTGTTTACGCCGCGCGTAGCGCAGTTTTGTGCAGCCATTGAGAAAATAAGATCACGTGTGTTTTCAGCTTTATTGATATTTATATCAAAGCTTTTCCATGCCGACAGCCACTAGATTTCCAATACAGGGTAACGAAGTTCACAACACTATCCTAGCACACGTAGTCTATCGGCTCAAACAGAGTTCAGACAATACAGCTGACCTAATGATGTGCTACCTTCAATGATGCTAACAATGTTGCCTGACACCACCATAAATAGTATAGGTTATCCTTAGCTGCCAAGCCACGGTGCTTTTCCGACTAAAGACGTGTCGGGACTGCACCTGGCAAGCGCTCCACTCGCGTAGCCATGTCGACCGCGCTCATGACATTTCTGAGGAACTACCATTGGAAAGGTTATAACGTTGAGACCATTCAGAGCACTCCAAATATGTTGACGAATCTACATCGCGGCAAGTATCCTATCCATAGGCTATGTCACAATGTCAACATAGAGCGCAGGGTATTTAACTTGATGGAAGTATGCACATGGCTCAATGGAGAAAAATGGAACATCCTATGGGCTGAAGATGAGTCATGGCTTCCGGAGGAGACGACAGTAGTGATGGGGGCTTCATTGCCCCATGGATTCCATAAGGTCAATCCTCGAGAGTGTGACGAGGTTTACCTGCAGGCTTGGTTGAATATCGCAGGCTATGGAGGTTTCTATCCCTTTGCAGCAGAGGTGCGACACAACGGATATGCATGCTGGGCCAACTCCAGACGTTTTGCAATAGTTGCAAAGAATGCCCAACAATGTGCTATTATTGCAGAAATTATGCATGCTTACAATATACTAGGCAATCGCATTGAAACACTGCAGCCAACCCTAGAAGGAATCGCACTGAGTGAGCAATCACGAATCAACAGTGCTGTCCATGAAGATGATCGACCGTGCTTTGATTTCCGGCTCTCGCAAGAGTGCCAAAATGCAATAGCAGGCCATTTTCCTAATCATGAAGATGAAGCGGATCGGATCTTCCAACTCAGTGAAGGCATCCAAGTGCTGCAAATGCAACATAATGACCTTGTACAAGAAGCCAACCGAGCACTTTATCGACTACAGCAAAATTGGTATGCCCTCAGTGAAGCGTATGCAACCATCTTCAATGACCTGTGAGGCCCAATGATTTAGCAAAAATCCGGTGAAGTTGATCGTCAGGCAATCAAAAGAGGGGTTCACTGGTCAGCCTGTCCTGTGGTGATTCTCGCATGTCACGCAAATAACCTTTAAAGGGAACTGAACCACATGCTCACCTAGTAGGGGCACATTCATCCTCCTCTTGACATTGCTGGCGGTGACTGCAATGTGAACATGCCTTTATGTCTGCTCACAGGTTCTTCATCCCCCCTAAGCTGGCATGCCTAACAAGCAATATCCCCTGCCCACCTACTAGCAAGGTAGATGACAGTCCTATGAAGGTGAGTTTATGGAATGTTCACGAAGGGCTTAGGATGACCCCCAACCCGCATTTAACTTGTCTGTACTTGTTTTCTAGTATTAACTAGTACACAATGGGTAACTTGCTCGGTGTCCTAGGCTCTTCTCTAAGTCAAGGGTGTGAAGATTAGATGTGAGCGTATTTCAGTGACAATGGGATAGGAACAAAATTAATCTTCCCCATCACACTGGCTGAGATACCCTAGCGAGACAGTCATCATAGAGGCATGACCGATATGACCCAATATTTATTTAACATGCCTGACATTAAATACGGTAACCATGACGGTCACGTTGTCTTTCCGACCAAAGACGTGTCGGGATTGCAACTGACTGACAACAACATCGACTAACTGCCATCTTAATTGTCACTTTCACTATACTTTCAAGTTAGCAATCTGTATATCGTGGGCCCCCACTCTCTCTACCCGTACTGCCATGGATTATGTGCGACTCCGTGGTGAAGAACACCATTTCTCTATGCCAGTAAAGATGATCTTATATAGCTTGGAAGCAGCGCAAGAACTTATGGTGGCTGTGCGAGACCTCAGGCGCACAGTACGGCTAGTGCAGAGTGGATGTGTCACCTTTTTTCCAGAAGAAGCACATGGACTGCAATTGATATATAACACCTTAGAAGCTGACCTCCAGCAGGTTGAATTGGACGGACAGCGCATCACACAGCATCTCTTGACAGCACTAGCAGCATCATACGAGGACATAGTCCAAGTGGCAGGTTTTAGTCGCCCGTCTACACGAGGTGTGTGGGTCAACCACCTATACTTAGTTCCAGCTGCTGATGGAGGCATGACTGATCAGGCGGGACTTGCACCAGTGCCAATAGATGCCCGACCATTTCGGCTGATTATCCAGACAATACACATCACTGCGACCCTGGGCGGTTTTTTGGACCGCAGGACCATGCGGCAAGCAGCTGATACAGTGGTGGAAGTTGCTTTTCTACTATTACGGACAGGGTTGCCACCCAACCTCCGCATCTGGACCACCATAGCAGCTGGAACCAATTCAACAGTGCAAAGACTCCAACCAAGCACGCTCCTAGCGGAAGTAGCCAGAATGATGGCTCCCGCCATAAGATTTAGTCTTCTCGTGCAGGATCCGCCCACTGCGGCCATTCGCAGTCCCGACAGAGAGTTGAGTGCGCCGGAGGTCGTCCTCCTGTAACAAAAAGTGAGATGGCTGGGGTTTTAGAGTTGCCGTATCTCAGATTTGTGGAATTTGCATGATTTACGGGCCACCCATTACCTTCGCTGGCCATCATGTGCTCAAGAGTTGCTACCTCACAACACAAATCCAATTAATACCACTCAGTATACATCCGTTGAGTTCATTTGATGTTTTCGAGCTGTTACCGCTAGACATAGAGACTTAGCCACGCAGCGCACACTGATTTGCCATGGTGACGAAATGAAGCACTTAGATGTAGTGGATGGAGTTATCGGAGCAATATCGCTCGAAGCAAGACCTCCTTCTGGAGTCATAGGAGACAACATCGAACTGTTAATTTTACACCTACGAATGCCTGATGCTGAGACATGGATCGCACACACTGCTACACATGCAGTAATCAGACTTGAAGAGCAACAAATCCAAGACTATCTCCTCATATCCAATGGACTCATGCACAGGACCCCCTGCGTTTTCTCGATCAAAGAAGAGACGGTAGACCGCCTTGATGATTTGCTGCTTGAACAGCTTTTCCGTGAAGGAATAGGCCTCACAGATTCATCTACGATGTACATAGCCACAGCTCATGTACAGCACAGTTACACTCAACTTACTCACTGTTTAACAACTTTTTGATGAATCAACCGTCTCGAAGCAGGGGCTAATCCTATCATATTCAGGTGTGATATCGCCAATTAGTAAATTCTGGCAAAAAGAGAGTTGTGTTTCCATCACGACAGAGAGCATGATCAGCAGAGGTACTCATGAGTACACGTGCCCACATTGGTCAAGTTCTAAAGATTGAGATCTGGCAGCAGTTTTGTCTACCCTGTCGCATATCTGTGGCTCAAACCACTTTCCCATTTACAGGGCTCCCACTCCTCTGACTAAAGACGTGTCAGGGGAGTACCCTTTCCCTATTTTACCTTCCCTCTCTTTTGCTTTCTTCTTCCTCCCCTCTCTTTGGCTGTCTCCTTTTGTTACCTCTGCCGGTATCCGTGATTGTTGGCACCTCGGGTGTACTCACTGGTCCATCTCTATCAGTCATCTGTGCCTGCTTCCTCTTTTCTCCCTACCTGCTCTCTATTCCTACCTCTGCCATACACTTGTGTACTCCGGTGGACAGTCATGGCGCACTGGATTGGTGATAAGGTCACGCTGAAGGCAGGCCCACTGACTGGACCTGACCAAGCGGGCCCAGCTGTAGGCAGTAACGATACTGAGGCTCACAGTGAACACCAGCGACCTGAGTACAAAGAGTCCTACATCACGGAATACGATGGCATTCAGGTCTATCGGCAGCAGGGCTGTTATGAGCACGCAAAGCAGCTCCATGCGTGGTCTTTCTATGAATATAGAATGTTCATCAATGGAGAATGCTGGAATATTGTCCTCAATGACGACATGAAGAGCCCGCCGGACTGGGCCTATCCAGGGTCAAGCTCCGCCAAATTGTCACACGACTTCTGCCACGTAGATACGGAGGCCAGTGATGATGTCTATACCAACTTCTGGTTTGTAGAGATGGGAGGCCGACAGATATGGCCTTCTATGCCACAGAGTCCTTTCAGGAAGACCTATGGATCTGGGTGAGTCCCAGAAGATTTGCTGTCATCACGAACCACCAACACAACGAGAAATTGAATCATTTCTATGTTGACAGAATGCATGAACACAATATCCTGGCAAATCGTACACCGTGCTGGCCCTTCACTGAAATGACCAATAGCTCAGGCAAGGTGACGGACAAAACTATAGCCCTCAACAGAGAATCCCGCTGTAGTTCAGCAGGTCATGAAACTTTCAAAACTGGCTTTGAACACAAGAGTGCCATGAAGCTTATGCTGCGAAAAGAAGAGAACCTTCATGGCAAGAGAAAGTACTCTGACCCCTCGGGACAAACTAGTACACAACAGTTTGACCCGTCTGGGAATTACAGTGCGCGTGATCTGCAGAAACTCAATGCGACTTTCGCTGATCAGTCTGAGGCTAAATCGACTGCAATGCCAACACATACAACCAGCAAAGTCACAATGTGGCGGCATGGGGAGGTACCGCCGCTAGGACCTGCAGCAGAAGGCCGGGCCCGGGCTGGTAAACAGCTGGCTTATGCACGCACTCTCTTAACGGTTGTCATGGAGGCAGCCACTCAAATGGAAGAAATTGTGAGCAATTTAGTGCAGATCGAGCACGAACAAGCCACAGCTAAAGAGGAAGACTCGGTGCAAGTTGCTTCAGCTGCTCCGACTGAATCTTGCACAGATCCAGCCACCGAGGGAAGTCAAAACTGAGTGGCGCTTGATTTTGGCATCTGCATGCTGTATAAAGTCCGAAGGAACCGCAGCGAAGACTGTGGCCCCCCTCACCTCGAGGATGCAGGACGTGAAAAGACGGTAACTGTACTAGATGGTCTGCCTGTTCAGAGATCAGTAAAAGTCGATTAGAGTGCAACTGCTAAGAATGCATGTAACACATTGTTTGTGGTATTTTTCCATTGCACTCATGCAGGAGGTGTCTTTGGTGAGCATGAGGCCCTTTGCCACGATGCCTGATAGAGGGCCTGCAATTATTTGTTTGCTCAAATAAAAGCACCGGATTTCTGATCATCATCAACGTTTCCATATACAAGACAAGTCTCATACTAACTAGATTGCCGGACCTGTTAGGCCTATGTTGTCACAGACAGGCTGTACAGCGCGCGACTGTAGCATCTGAATGGCTGTTATGTATAAACTGTGTTGTCTTGCATGTCAATGAGACCATGTAGTAATGTTTCCATATTTGACCTGTACAGCAATTCTGGCTCAACTATCGAGGGTCTGACCTTTTGTTGACAGTTATACTTTTAGTATGCCCCTCAGTATCTTTCTTAGCCCTTACATATACGAGTTTTGTGGGTGCAGTCATAAGTGCGAGGCCTCTCTGGCTAAAGACTGTCAGGGTTGCCTCCACTCCTTTTTACGGGGTAAGTATGCGACTCCGTGTACGCCATGGGATCCTTGGTGAAACTGCCCTGACGATTGAGGTCTTGGAACAGACAACTCTGGGATGGGATATTATGAAACAGACGGCGATGGTGCTTAGGTTGGATTCACCCTTCCAAGTGGTCCTCTACGCAGACAGCTCGTCAGTAATCCAGTCGCCACTCAGGGCTATTCAACTTGACACTGATACAAATGAGGCAACCTTATGCTATATAGTGCAATCATTGCAAGTCCCATCAGCACAGCAATATCAAGACCTCATGACAGCCATTCATCACAAAGACGTGATGGATGTAAGCTATCTTCTTGGCAAGGGCTTGGGCCTTATGGACGTGGCGACAGAGGGAGGGCATACCAGCACCTTAGTAGCTTCTGCTATTCTTCGAGACCATTCTGCTGATCCGTATGCTTGCCAGCCTACAGCTGGCCACTGCTTCCCTCGACATGGGGCCAGTTTAACTTATCTACTGCTACAAGCCCAAGCTGACCCCAATATTATCCCGCCCAAAAGGCAACCTACCACCATGTTGGAATTAGCAGTTGAGTTGGGCAGCTCACAGCTTGTTCAAACTTTGCTTGAGGCTGGTGCCTCGGTGACACCCGTACAAGGAGCGCTACCACCCCTCTTCCTTGCTGTCCTTCATCGGCACAGGACAAATGTACAGCTGCTCCTAGACGCACAAGCGGACCCGTGGCAGGAGATTCCGATTGCTTCCGTGCTTTGCCATTCATTGCAATGGCATGGTCACCCTGCCCGAAAAGAAGTCTTCAACGCTGTACAAGCTGCTGCTGCGCAAAGTGCTGAAGACACGGTCATTGATATGCTACAGCAAGGGTGTAGCGCCACAGACGAGTGTAGAAGTGAGCAATCTTCTTTGGCGCGAGTGAAACCCACAACTCTGACAGATAGGGCCACCACAATCATGAATCAAACTGTTTGGAAATACCAACATATCATTGAGAAACAGTCTCGACAAACAAACTTTGCTACGTTTCGTTGGCGCAGAATACTTGAAGGACTGTATTTACCAGTACGAGTACGAAATGAGCTGCAATCACCCCCGGAGCTCGACCGGGAAGCAACATTCCTGCACCAAATTGACTAGTTGTGTGCTCTAAGATGAACATTTTCCCAGTGAGAGGCTGGCACCAGGTCAAGGCGGTATTCCGACCTGTTTGAGATCCTAGAGAAAAATGAACGAGCAGCGCACACACAGTCACATCTCTCAGTTGAACCATGATGTCCTTAAGTATGCAAGCTTTGTGTGCTCTGCTACATGTAGCTACCGCTCCCTGCGATCCATTGGCTCAAATGCAAAGCAGCAGACAGACCAGCTGCCTCAGCTTAGTTCCAGAAAGGGGAAATATATAGCACCTCCTAACCTCGGTGAGGGATTCATATCACTAACCTTTCCGGCTATTGGGCTAAGGGTTTTGCTACAGGCTTGTTTTTTCACACCACAGTATATATCTTGATCTTTCGTGCATTAGGATCTTATTTCGCGATATTGCCCCTTGCTGCGTTACATCCCTTTACCTGACTCATCGTTCTCCTTCCCATTTGGCATCTGGTTTTTCTGGCCAAAGACGTGCCAGGGCTACCAGTGCCTCTTCCACCACCCTTCTCCCCCCCTTTGTTTGGTTTGTGTGGGTTCTCTTCCTCTTTTGCTCTTTGGCTTGTTGGCCTCTGCTCCCTCCCTTTCCCTCTCTCCTTTTCTTTTTCACTCTTGTGCCTGGATTTTCTGACTAAAGACTGTCAGGGCTTCCAGCTTATTGTTACCCTTTCCTTCCCCCCTGATTGCACCTTTCTCCCTCACTGCTGTGTGCGCCGCCTTATTCGGCTGCCGTGTATCAATTTGTGGGTTCGTGCGTTTTTTAGTTTCTCTTGTTTCGTGTCAAGGTGCTTGAACTGCCTGGCCAAAGACGTGTCAGGTTTTTCAACACTTGCCCCTTCCCCCCTTTTTTTAGGTTTGTTTGGGTTGGGTTGGTGTCCTTTGGTTTGTTTTGTGTGTTGGTCTCTCCTGGTTGCTTTCTGTTTTGGTGGTCTTGCTTTGGGTCTTCCTTCTCTTCGTTGATTTTGCCATTCAATACTGACTGAAGTGCTTGAGTCTTCTGACCAAAGACGTGTCAGGATTCTCAACACCTCCCCTCCCTCCCCCATATTACCTTTACACCCTGATCAGCTACGCAGGAACTGCACAGTGTGATGTCTCTGCTTTCCAGGGAACAAGTTGTGAAATCCTGGTATGCAAAGAACCCTGACATCAGCTTCTTTGACTTGCTCTTTGCACTTGAACAGCATAAGAGCATTTCGACTGAGTATGGGCTGAATGTATCCATTGAGCAGCACTGGAGGCTTGGAGACCCCCATAAGAAGACCGCTGCACCCGATCGACATGACTATGAAATTGCAATGGTAGGTGGGAGAGAAACCTTACCTGGACCTGACTGGCATAAGTTGTACCGATGGTTGGTTAGTCAAAGCCCTGCTTTCTTGCCTTACCACACGGTATATTTGGTGACGGACAATCGTGATTTGCAATCGGATAAGGTCAAGTCTGTGCCTGGACTCAGTCATTGGCCAATGGTCGCTGCTTGGTGGAAAGAACGGTTACGCTATGTCGGCCCATATGGAGAACTCACCACAGTTGTCTTTGTCCACATTTCAGCTGACACTGGTCTCCATAAGGTACACCCGACATGGGCAGGGACGTACATCCTTGATGCTTGTGTGTTCCTCTTCCCGGCCATCAACTTTGCACTGATTGACAGCGACTGTGTGCCAGTGACTCTCTTTGAGATACGGGAACTTTGGCTGGCGAGCACTGACCCAACCCATTCAGCTACATCAAGCACAGTTGCAAAGAGCAAACTGTCAAGCCCCATTGCGTCATCGCACAAACGTGCGCGATCTGTGGACACGGGAAGGGACATGCAACAGCCTGGTCCACCATCGAAGCTGTCTAGATCGCATAGTGCGGACCATCTTGCTGTCCGAAAAGCAGATCCACTACGAGCCCCTCCGTTCACCTACGGTGCCAATTTGGCAGACGAAGTTGACTATGGTGATTCGCCAGACCCGAGTCCCCGCATGTCTCGTCGAGTGACGTCCAGCAGCGATGACTCTTCCCCGGCTGGGTCAACCAAACCCACTCGGAAGGACAAAGTAGCCGGGGATGAAACTGCCACTGCGCCTAGGCCCAAAGGAGTCATCCTTGTGAGTGAGGCTTTCACTGAAATCAATGCTGGTCTGGTCATTGTATTAGCTTCGGGTCATGAGAGTCCTGTACCTGTTACTGTCTTGGCTGACTCAGACACAGATCCTGATGAAATAGCCCAAGTTATTACCAGTGCTTACCACAGACATGTCGAAGCCTACCTAGCTACTACATATCCACCTGCAGACGTTGAGCAAGCAGTCGCTAGTGGATTACTTGGCTCTCCTCTGCTTGGCACGTCCACACGTGTTACTGCAGATTGGTGCCATGCGTGGAGCTTGTTAGGCCAGTGGTCTGGATTAGTTACTTTTCCTGTCCCAGCCTCTGGAGTCTGGCCGCGCCATGGTCATTTACGGAAGATCCTTGATGGCTACCAAGGCAGACAACCAAACTTCCATAAATGGGCTAGGCCCGCCTACGAGCAAGGGGCCCTTCCAACCCTTAGCCTGCTGCCCGGTGAGGTCAGTGTACGAGTGCTACCAGGAGACAAGATGTACCAAGCCATGGCAATCGAGCCACATTACATGCGGCCTGTTATCCTGCATGGATTTGGCACCAGTGCCAAGAAAAGAATGCCGAGCAGTCTCGCTGACCTCGCCCAATTCGGCTGGTTGCCGCTGGCTGCTGCTTTATTTGGCACGCACGAATGGAAGCCCCAATGGCTACATCACAATTTCCTTCCAGTGGTTGGACTGCGGTTGCATGCCAAAGTGCCTCCTCCTCCTCTCTCCCAAGCTCAACTGATTTTGCTGTGTGGATTGTGGCAACGAAAGGAACAATCGGAACCCTCATGTACGTCGCTGCAGCAAGCAGCTCACCTGAAGTTTGGTCTTCCGTTACCTTTCCGAGAAATGGCTAAGTGGGAAATCACTGTCAATGAGCAGGCTATAGACGTTGGAGAATTGTCCAAACAAAACTACATAGGAAGACAACCTGAAGCTGCGATGCCTGCCGCACTCAAGGGCTCGGTTGACTGGGCATCCTGGGTCTTTTCCCTCGAAGAAGTCTGGCAAGATGACGCCCCAATGCAAGACCGGCCCCTTGAAGTGCATTGCAGTGGATTAGGGGGTGGCCTACTTAGTGGCGAACACGAATATGATATTTTCCTGCAAAATCTTGCGCAAACAAAGGTGTATGGCCCATCGCTTGCGATGACAGATAATTGGGAAGAACATATCACCCAATTGGGCCTCACCAAAACAGTGCACGAATATGCGGTATACCAGCTCCTTTCCACTGCTGATGGATGGACAGCTTGGCGAGATTTCCTCCCTGAACAGTTCTCTGATCCACAGCTGCTGCTCACGAGAGCGATTCGCCTCATTGAGGCCGCGAACATCCGGCCAGCCCACGCCAGGCCACCACATCCGACCTGGTCAACAGCAATTATGCAGATCTTCCGTTGCTACCATCCACAAGGTAAACAGCTTTTTCTGAAGTCATGTTTTCCACACTTGGTCACTACAGCGGATCACAGAGGTGGCAGGGACATTAACGTGTATGGTTTCTCGGCAGGGTCCTATACGGGCTTAGCAGTCCACGAGATCCTGAGTGAATTTGCTGCGTTCCCTGGCCTCACTAAAGTTGCTGCGATTGCGGCGCCGCCAGAGATGCTGCGACTTGCCACAGGCGAACGCCGAGTCACACTGGTGCACTGCCTGGAGGACCGGCTATGTGTGTGGAGACCTGCTTCTCTGACAGAATTTAACTATCAGGTTGTTCTTATAGAAGGGCACCCCACCTGGAGTGGGCGTGCCAAACATTCCTATGGCCACTTGCTCTTCATTGACCTTGACGAAGGAGTCCACGAAATCCAGAGACTACAAATCACCACCCCACAAGTTATTCCACATGGGGTACGGTGCGAGGGATTGCTGCGTGTACTCTCATGGGTTAGCTTTGACCTTCCTGAGCACCTCAAGACGACTCTAAGTGCTTTGTTAGTAGCAGCTGGAGAAGGGAACACGGAGCTACAGAATATACCCATTGACGGACGGGACATTCGGGATGGTCAGCCTGATACGGAAGCTGACCTACAAGCAGTTCTGATTGCGATGATTCCCACACCGGGAGGATCCCACGATGAGGGTGGGTTGCTGGTTCGCAACCTACTGGCGGAATTCCTGCGTGGTTTTTCATTACGAACCCTCATCTTCCTACTGGACATGGTACTTCCGCAACTAGACGCTTATCATGCGGGACGGCAGCCCCAGCACCTCCAGCCCTGGGTCAGTGTGGAACTTGCTCAGCAGAAGAAGCGAGGACAAACTGGAACACGTTTGCAGCTCACCTACCAATACGAGGCGTATGCTGGGTTTCATGTCGTTCACCTACATACTGATGGTGCCCCGCTCCTGCTCTTCAGTGCACCGTCGGATGTTCCAATGACCTCGCCGCGAGAACTTTGTGAAGCTGGGAATCTAGGCAACTTGGAAGCCAATGTGATGGCGGGCAGAGCACTACTGGGTGTTCTCCAGTTACCAGACACTCAGCAGCGGTGTGTCATATTACTTGTACATGAAAAGGTGATGTCTA
This sequence comes from Cladocopium goreaui, assembly GCA_947184155.2. Lineage (NCBI taxonomy): Eukaryota > Dinophyceae > Suessiales > Symbiodiniaceae > Cladocopium > Cladocopium goreaui. The sequence continues at coordinate 91,294 of CAMXCT020006589.1, forward strand.
GCGGAACCAGTAAGAACCCTGCTCAGCGAGCGATCAAGCGCATTGCCCCGAAGTTGCTGGAGCTCGTTATCGTCTCGCTACCCATTGCTCGGACCTTTTGTGGGCGGCTTTTGGACCAGTATCTCAAAACAATGAGTTACTTTGATCCTGCAAAGGACTGGCCGAAACCCATCGAAGACTACGTGTCCATGGCCGTTGTATGGGAGGAGCTGGCCTTTCTGGGAGACACACGCAGCCGCCATGAACTCTTAGTGTTTGCGCAAGCTAACCAGTCGCGCCTACCATTGGCAATGGGCATCGTGCAGCCGCATATACCTGTTCGCCGCATGGCCAGCGAGCGCAAAACGCAGCTGACGGATGCATTAGTCAGAATTTTGAAACGATTTTTGACACCAGCCACAATATCAATGGATGGGGCCCATGACAGTTACTACCGTGAGTATCTCCTTCCTTTAGCAGCCCACGGTGATGGACATGTCTTGACAGTTTCCATTGCATTGTTACTGGCCATTCTGACAGGAAGATCTGACTTATGTATTGCAGGGGTCTTTGGTGCTGGCAAAACGCGGTCCCTTGCGGTCTTGCTCATTGCCCTGAGCTGCGAACTCAAGGAATTTGTTGCCATCATCTATACGAAAGAAAATGTAGCTGCCAAAGCACTTGCGGATCAATTAAGTGATCTCGCGCCCCCCACAATCAAGAGCTTTGGTAGGCTAATCGGACGCATGGAGGAAGGCAAAGGAGAAGCATATGCCTCCAAGATTGACGTCCGATGCAGTGACCGCAATAGAATCATCGCTCACAAGAATGTACTCATTGCAACAGGTGGCTCGGCCACGGCGGAAATGGCGATGCGCTACTCCAGTTTTGGCCATTGGATCTCTCGCACCTGGCTTGCCTTCATGGATGAAAGTCAACAGTATGGCAACTACCATGAAATTGCAGCTCTCGCTGCTATTCAACAACCAACCCTTACTGTTTTCATTGGTGATCATAGGCAAACTCCAGGCGGACTGTCAAAAGGCCGAGCAGCGGCTGTCAATCGTCGCAAACTGTTGCAACGGCCGTTAGGGCTCCGAGCACTTGATAAGTCAGGAGACTATCTTCCGCCGGCACGAATGGCAGCACTTATAGCGCAGCTTTGGCCTGATGCGAGCCAAGATCCGGAGTCTGATCTCTTCAGTTTGCTGCGACTCGCAAATAAGTCGCATAGTGGCCCATGGACATCCACTCCGCAAGATTACGAGCTGCCTGCTGCCCTGGGGCGTGTGTTTCACTGCCGAATCTCTTGTCAGTTGGATGCACATAGCAGCCTCATTGCAGCAGCTCTAGCAGTCCTGCTGATTGCCACAGCACCAGAGGAGTTTGGAGTACCTGAGTGTACCACAACCCTTGAAGCAGCCGGGCTATGTGGTCCTCATCGATGGGGTATCATTCTCCCTAACAGCTCACGGGTCTCAATGCTGACCTACCAAGCGATCGTTGCAGTGCGATATCCTGAGTTAGTCCTTCACGAGCCCAATCACATCTACATTGGACACTTCGTGCCACATGAGGCCACTGTGGCACAAGGAGGTTTCCGTACAGTACTGTGGAATGCACCCAAAGATCTAAGAGCTGCGGTTGAAGATGTGGTTGCCTTCTGCACCTACCTGAAGAATTATTATCGCAACTTGCAACAGGGAGCAACCTCGCAGCTGCTTGTCTTATGCAACCGTACAGCGGTGCACAACTTGCTGCTCCAGCATGGCTTTCAGTCCGCGTGGTATGGCGGGCTGAGAGTTTCCACCACTTCTTCTGCTGCAGGGGCGACAGCACGCATTGCGGTCATTGTTCAAACAGGTGTCGGGTTTCTAAGTGGAGGACGTCGGGATGCAACAGCAGACGAGCGTGAGGACTGCTATGGAAGAGCAACTGTAGCGCTCACAAGAGCCATTGAACATACCTATATTGTCTCGCCTCTCGATATGGCAGGCATGATTGGCATGGCTCAGACAATAGGAGTTTATCATTATGGCTACTTCACGCTGAAAGGCCGAGACATTCAGTACCATGGCCCTTCAACCTACCCCAGTGACAAAAGTGCCATACTGGACTGGGGATTAGTGGCTCCATTTATTTCCCAAGATAAACCTCCCCTTGCTATTGCCATGATAGTGACCACCAATGGCACACGAGTGTGGCGACGCTATCGGCTGGTTGTGGCATGCAGAGACAAGCTTCGTCTTCCCCCTGATGTCCTTGCTGCACTTGAATCCCGCACGCGTGATCATGTGCTGACGGCCAGCGGGTTTTTCCCATGCTCGATTGATCGTGAATACTTGTATGGTTATGCTGCTGACGGGTACAGATCTCCTCTCTGGCTGTGTGCAGCCTATAATGGGTCCCCAGCACTTGTTCATCGACATAGAGGCCACAAGGTCTTCTTTCACGTGGGCATACAGGATCGACAACTCGTCGTAATCCCAGGTATCCACTACTTCGATGCCCATCGGTTGCAACCGGACCTCTTGGCCACATTGGATCGCCAGTTTGATCCAGGGTCCATGAAATTTGCAAGCCCCGAGGGTGCAGGAGACACAGTGAATGACCCTTCCTCGGATGAGGAAGCAGCCTCTACCGATGCCGAGAGTGATCCAGAGGACCCTACAGTCGCGTGGTGCCCACCCATCCCTGATGCAGCTGAGGATCCATCTGAAGACGAAATCGTGAGTGCAGCTGACCAGCTAGCAATCTTGATTACTAATGTCCAACCTAACGGAAACCCGTTTTGCATACCCGAAAATCTTGGGATTCTCCCGCCGCTGTGGCTACAAGCGAGATTGACGTTGTCTTTGACTGCCATCCAAGAAAAGTTTGCGCGCATCTTGCTAAGTGTGGCCTGTGAACTGTGGTTGCGTGGGCAAGGTGCCAGTGTGGAGGAGGTCCTCCTGCAGACGGCAAGGGCTCTCACAATTCGATTGGCAGAAAAACTTGCCCAGGCGATGAGCACGTTGATGAGATCAGCTGAGTCCATGGTGACTCCAGAAACTGAATGCCTGTTGTATGCCACGTACTGGTTTCGGCCCATCCTGTCTGAACTCATCGGCTCGGCCCGAGAGAGCTCTGAGATGAACCGGAGTCGAGCGCCGAGTGGCCCAGTAAAAGTCCTGGTCACTGATCGGCCGCATCGACGCACTACTGGGCTAGTGGACCTTACTAGTGGTGCCTCTGCCCTATTGGCATGGTTCCCGGCTAGCTGGGCTAGCAAAATTGCTCCCAAACTTCTTGAGAATGCCCCTGAGAATGCGCAGAAACCACAAGAAATCAACATCGCGTGCCCGAAACGTTCCTGTGACGAGACTCCAGTGGAAGGAGCAAAACAGCTGCTCCAAGCAGTAAAATTTGCTGCCAAAACCATGCCTGGTTTTCGTCTTGGATTGGATGAAGACTTTCAAATGGCTGGATGCTTCCAGGAGCTCATCCATGGATACACCTCAGGGCTCGTTGAACCATACATGATGCGAGGTCTCCAACCACTGGGACCGACTCGCACTACTCTGGAAGTGATCATACCTTCTCAAGAAGGGCTTACACCTGAAAAATGGAAAGAAACAGCCACACTGTGCCCACTTGATTGGCCTTCCAACTACAGTCTGTTGCGATTGTGGCATACCAATGGGAGCCTGCATCAAACGGTAGCGCGACTCAGGACTCAACTGTCGCACAGCCATATGTTTGCTGAATGGACAGTGCATTTCAACAGATTTGCAGAGCGTGTTTTATTCCAGCAACCTGCAGTCTATGTAGCGGGACATGCCTTGCAAGCCAACCTGCGGGAACGAACCTTCCCAGACAGGAAAGTCCGCAGGAGGGTTCCTCCGGAAGATCTGGATGAACATCAACGGGCGATTCGAGCGCTACATCAGCGAGCTATTGCTCAGCAAGCAGTTAACCCAGTATCGTTTGCACTCACCAATGAATGGAACGACACTATCACATCGGATAAGAAGCATCATTTGGAACATTTCATGAGAGGTACGACATGATCCCTCCAACCCCTATTCTCCTCACTTTTCCCCTTTTTGTGTCCACCATGTCTCTTCCTCCCCTGTGTCTCATTTCTGTTTCACTCCGCTTTGTCCCTCATACAACATTGGCTTTTGTTTCATCAGCAACGGAAGTGGGAGTTTACTTCAATCACTATTTGGTCTTTCGTCACTTCTACTTCAGGTTACTGTCCATACTGGTGTGTCTGTCCAAAGACGTGACAGGTGCATTGGTATGCAGTAGGGGACACAGCTCTTCCTCATTTATAATTGTCAGGTTCCTCATGACCCATGCCTGGGAGGTTACTGTCCACACTGGTGTGTCTGTCCAAAGACGTGACAGGTGCACTGGTGTGCAGTAGGTGACACAGCTCTTCCTCATTCATACTTGTCAAAAATGTTCTGCCACATGCCTGACCCCTACTGATTCAGACCTCCAACAGCTGGTAGCCACACTCATGTGCTTTTATGTGTGAGTGATAGCCTAGGCATAACAAACCGAGCAGCATGCTTTCCCCTTGCACTAGTGCTTAGAATGTGTTGTCCAGTCGAGAGCTTAGATCATACTAAGGCCTCCTCACACCATGAAGCCTACTGCATGAGCGCACGCTCTCTTAGCCGGTGCCTGACAATCATAGATGATGATGCAACTGTTTTCGTTATCCCCTGACGTAATACTGACGAGACTACCCCTCTCCCACCCTTCCCACTAGTTAAGGTACGTGAATTCGTCGTGTTACCCCTAGTTTTTGCAATTTGCAGAGCTACAGTAGGCGTAGTGCCTCGGTTGTTGATTCTGTTTTGGATTTTTTGGTCCCTGCCTGCCGTAGCCCTCCCTCCCCCTCGGATGGTCCTCGTTGGCGCCTTGGTCCAGGTTTTACTGGTCCCTCCCTCTGGGTATCGTTGCTTCCGGCGACGGCCTGGTTGCCGTGCCTCTGCGCGTGGAGTGTTTGTTGCGCACTGTTTCCCCTCCTCATTATGACTCATGGCAACAAAGGCCTTGGCCCTGTGTGGGGATCTTTCCCTCTACACCATGTTTCCTGTGTTGTTGGGGTGCTGTGTGCTCCCTCACTGAGGTATTCATCATTGTATGATCCTTGTCCCCTTCTTGGACTCCGCTAAGGCACGTTCGTATCCCTTCTAGTGCGTGTGTGTCCTCTCTCTCTCTGTCCTCTGCTGCCTCCTGGCTCCTCTCCTCGTTTCCTCTGTTGGCTTGTAGCATTGCTTGGGTTGTACTTTGGCCGCTCCCCCCTTTTGCTTCCCCCTTGATGGCAGGTGTCGTGTTGTTTGGGCGTGTGTTGTTTTTGCTTCCTCTGTTGCCTGGATACCGAGGTTACAGCTCTGCACAGTCACCCATCTTTTCACCATGGCTACATTGATCTCATCCGGTAGTGACTAAGGATTTATCCGAGGTGGGACAGCCTTTGCTCACCGTCCCCCCCCCTTTTTTTAGTTGATCCCCTTTTGAATTCGTTTGTTTGTTTGAGTTTTATTTGTCAAGTGGCTTCCTCTTTGGCTGTATTGGGATGGGCTCTTCTCTCTCTGTTTTGTTTCCTGTCTGTTTTCTTGAGGGGCGGTAGATTCCCGGTAGAGCCATGGACTAGGCTGTACTGCAGTGAGCCCTACTGGCGCTGTCCAGTTGTGCTTCCTGCAGTTCAGTCTGGAGCGCCCGAGTGCAGCAAAGCCTGCCCACATGGTTCGTTGTGCGGATTTTCTGTATTGCTCTGGCATATGGCCCACTCGGTGGGAGAGTGGCTTTGTCTGGAATATACAGATGCCTTCCTGTGCATCCGGTCCTCTCCACAGAACTTGCTGGGACGATGACGCCTAGTGACTCCTGTCTGAGTATCTGGTGCTGGCGCACCGAACCACCTCATCTTTGATCGTTTTGGTGAACAAGTCTTACAGCAATGCGAATGCGACTTTTGTATACCTAGCTGCAGTATTATACTGGAAGTGATCACGAGCCCATGTTATGGTCGAAACATCATTTGTCTGTCATGGCCGTACTGAGCCGGTCAGGCCTTTAGCCACCTTTTCACCCACGGCCTTAGGGTCTTGGGCACAAGTCACGTGACGGTTTCTGCAAGTGCTCACACCATGTTGCAGGCTGTCAGTGCTCTCCTCCCCGTTATGGGGGGGAAATAGATTACAGTCCCTTGCGGTGGTGTATACTGACAGGAACAGACTGCCTGGCATACGCTGAACAATACAGGGTGAACAGCAACGATGCGGAAGTTGCTTTATTGACAAATCGTCCATACAGGCGGCCTCTGTCGAACCACACATCAGTCTGCCTACAATATTGGACTCTCTTTGCTGTTCTCAGGTAAGACGGTCTGGGCAATCAGGTACTACACTTCATGCACCGCCGCAATTAATTAGTTTGCATGTTTTTGAGGATGATACAGTGGCTAAGGTCGCTGTATCCAAGGCAAATCTGAGAGTTTTTTGTTTTGGTTCTTGTTGGGCCCTGCCCCTTTCTTTGTTGCTTCGCTGTCTTGCTTTGTGGCGAAACGCAAATCTGGCTGGGGGATTTGCGGGTCGTTTTTGGTTGTGGTTCTTGTTGTTTGGTTTGTTTCTCGTGATGATTTGCCTGAGATTTTGGACCACACGAGTCCTGTACACTACTGCTTTTCACTACTTACGCAATTGTAAGGACCGTGCCTAGTGCGAATCGGCCAAACCAGAGGAAAAAAAAAAACCATGCGAACTTTTCTGGAACCGAAAGCGCCTCAGAGTACATACCTGAAATGCACTACTCGATTTGTGCAATGTCATCTGCACAGCTACACAACTGATGTGAACATGTACATGAATCCAAATGCGGAAGTATCTTTCAAAACCAAAATAGCCGAAGGAAGTTTAGAAGTCAAACTTCCAACAATATGGACAGATGAAAAGCAGAGATGGGAAGAGTCAGAGAAGAGAAGAGGAGAAAAGAGAAGAGAAGAGAAGAGAAGAGAAGAAAAGAGAAGAGAAGAGAAGAGAAGAAAAGAGAAGAAGAAAGAAGATCAAAAAAGAGAAAGTCCCCGAAGAAAGAAGATCCAGGTGCGCGAAAAGAAAAGAAGATCCAGGTGCGCGAAAAGGTAGGAAAGTTACGAAATACTAAAATAATCGTCTGACCTGCGCAAGACCAAAAATAATTATAACTAGTTACAACTAACCTATTAACCCCGGAACCCCAAAAATAATTATAACTAATTACAATTAACATTCTGACCCTGGTAGGCCCTAGAAATAATTATAACTAATTACAAATAATCCTCTGACCTGGGAGGCCCCAGAAATAATTACAACTAGTTATAACTAACTCCCCTAACCCGTGAGGAGGGGGATGGGGAAGCGGATGGGGAGGGGAATGGGAAGGGGAAGGGGAAGGGGAAGGGGAAGGGAAAGAAAGGGAAGGGAAAGGGAAAGGGAAGGGAAAAGGAAGGGAAAGAGAAGGGGAGGGAAGGAAATGGAAGGGAAGGGGAATAGGTACAACTAGTTACAACTAACTCTACCCTGGGGGCCCCAGATATAGTTGCAACTAACTCCCCTAACCCTGGGGCTCCAGAAATAATTACACCTAATTACAATTAACCTTCTGACCCTGGGAGGCCCCAGAAATAATTATAACTAGTTACAACTAATTCCCTAACCCTGGGAGGTTTCAAAAATACTTATAACTAGTTACAACCCTGAAGGCATCAGATTTACAACTAATTTTTAAACTAATTACTAACTAATTACAACTAATTATTACCCTGATAACTAACTAATTCTAATTAATTTTTGAACGAATTATTAACTATTTCTAACTAATTACAATTAATTCTAGAAATAATTTTTACCAGAACTATTGCAATTTTTACTAAAAAATTAGTTGTAATTAGTTGAACTATTGTTCCAATTAGTTATAATTAGTTTAACTATAACCCTAACCCTGGCTCCGTACCTTACTTGGGATCGATTTACTCAATTGGGCGAATGTAACCTTAGCTACATCGACTCGTGTCCGTAACTCATGAGAAATATTGTAGGTCATATTTGGATGAGAGCATAATACCAAGATACTTGTACCTGGAAATAAAATATAACCATGTATTATTTTCATCATTAAAGGTATAATTGACCCCAGGATTAGGGTAAAGCTGGTATTGGTTCCGAAGATCGTAGGAGCCAGGTCCACACAAGGTTAGAATTGCGTTGGTCTTGCCTTTGGAAAGATTTAAAAGAAAGGCAGCGTCAAGGAGGAATTTCCTAATAACTATTAGAGCTTCCTGAAGGAGGGGCACGGTGGCACCGGCCTCACGTGATGCAAGCGGGACTGCAATATCAATGGTGGGTACTTCGACTCCCATTTCGGCTACTAATTACTGAAAATGTACACATTGGTCTAACCAAGTATCAATAACTTCCGCAATCTTGGTCATCAATACATGAAAGATAATATTTGCTGGCGGGCTACCTGGTCGGGTATTACGGTGGATGGGCAAAACCCAACGATTATAAATTATATATTAAGTACTGATATGGATATCGCACAACAATTATACAATAGGCTCAGGAAGACCAAGGTCAGCAATAATACCTGGCAATTGTACAAAGCGCTGGAACTTCTGGACCTGGTATCCCGTTTTTTGGAGCACCACAAGGACCGGTACAAAATTGAGATTCTACCACTAACTCACATATCAAATGATGGAAAACACAGGAGAAATCCAAAAAAAAAATAACACAACTAACACCATGCTGGTCACAAAACATTCCGAAGGTTCTGATCGCCTGTGAGCCATACAAAATTTATTGTCCAGGGAACCCTCCTGTCTGACCGGGGGCACGTATACGCTCAAGCTTGGACATAAGATACCTACGCAACATAACATATACATGTTTCCCGGCATTCGGTAAGAGAAAAATATCACGGAATTGTTGAGCGGAAATTAACTGGAATATTTTGGAAATAATAATAATCGGACCTCCCTTATATTAGATAGATTCACTCTGCCAAATAAATTCCTTGAAAAAAAGATTATAGAAAATTGCGGCAAATTAGCTACCTACTATATAAAAGAAATCCAAAGGCAACGAATCGAACCCTATAACCTTATCATATAAATAAATAAATTCCTATATAAATTTTATAGGATAATTATATTAATTTTATATTATATATTTTTTTAAGATTATTAATAATAAATTAAAAAATAATATAAATTATTATAAAATATTTATATAAATACAATTTTAATAAAATAATTCTTTACTAAATAATTTCTAAAAAATCACTCTAAATTTTTAAATTATTTTCCAAAAATCAAATTATAATAACCTATTAATAAAAAATAATTCCTATTTAATTAAAATTAACTATATTATATTCCCATTATTATATAAATAATATCCTTTAAAATTAATTATATCCAAATAATTTTATAAAAATATTTTTTTTTATAATAGTAAAAAAAATTCCTTTTTTATAATAAACAATATTTTACACAAATATAAAATTTATAAATAAAATAATTATAATAAGAAAATTTTATATAAATATTATTAAAAAATTTTAAAAATAAAAATTATTATTATTAAAATAATATTTTTCCATATTTCGATATTTAATTATATATATAAACCGGAATATAATTAAACAAAACAACATAAGATTTCCTATATAATTCAATAAATTTCAACATAAATTAAATATAAAATATATTCTTCAATTTTCAAATAATAAATAATATATCGCTACAAAATATAACGGATATCCTTTTATTATAAATATTAATTTTTATATTTAAATTCTCCATAAATCAAAAAATAATATCAAACACGTAATAATAATAATACATAATTTTTATCAATTATTTTTGGTCAATAACCATATCCATTTCGACTCCGCAAGCTCGCACAAAATGCGGTCCTAGGTCTTAGGATCGATCCGCCTTCTCAAGCTTATTATCACCCTATCATTATTTTTCTATTCCTCAATATTATTATGTTTCTTCCTCTTCATATCGTTATCCTCAATTTCATTATCCTCTACCTCATCTTCCGCATCATTATCATCATCATCATCATGATCAATATCATCATTATCATCATCATCATCATCGTCATCACCATCATCATCCTAATCCTCATCATCCTTCTCAGCATCGCCATCCTGCACCTTATCATCCTTCATTTCCTCTTCCGCATTCTCATCCTCATCCTCATCTTCTTCAACATCACCATCATCATCCTCCTCAACCTCATCATCCTCAACATCCTCCTCCTCAACATCATCATCCTCCACCTGATCTTCCGCAACATCATCCTCCACCTCATCTTCCGCAACATTATCATCCTTTTCATTTTCATCATCCTCCTCAACATCATCATCCTGCACCTTGTCCTCCTCCACTTCATCTTCTGCATTATCATCTTCATCCTCATCCTCCTCAACATCATCATCCTCAACACCATCGTCCGCAACATCATCATCATCATCATCACCACCACCACCATCATCATCATCACCATCACCATCATGATCATCATGATCATCATGACCATCATGATCATCATGGTCATCATCATCATCATCATCATCATCACCATCATCACCATCATCATCATCGTCGTCACCACCATCATCATCATCATCACCATCATCATCATCATCGTCATCATCATCATCATCGTCATCATCATCATCACCATCATCATCATCATCGTCATCATCATCATCATCGTCGTCATCATCATCATCATCATCGTCGTCATCATCATCAACATCATCATCATCATCATCATAATCATCATCATCATCATCATCATCATACATTATCCTCCCACCCCTCCACACTGTTTGGGGTCTCTTGTTGGGATATTTTTAAAATTTTCCCTAGATAGGGAAGCTATGGGGGTTCTTACTTCAATTACAGGCGGAGTTGCACATCTGCGTTTTGGAGCGGGCATGTTGGTGCCGGTGCAGGGTGTTGCTTGCAGGTGTTGTTGTCAGAGTGGTGTGCGCTTTGACGCCGGTATGGTCCGCTGCAAGGTGCTGCTTGAGGCTGCTGCTGCTAGAGTGGTGTGTGCGCATTGGAGCGGACAAGCGCTCAGGGCATGCTGGTGCAGTTGCAGGGTGCTGCCTGAGGGTGGTTTGAGTGCTGCTGTCAGAGTGGTGTGTGCACTTTGGAACGGGCATGCTGTAGCTGCTGCAGGGCGCCGCGGAAGGTGCTTCTTGAGGGTGTGGCTGTCACAGTGCAGTGTGCGCTTTGGAGCGGGCATGCCGGCGGCGCTGCAAGGTGCTGCTTGAGGGTGCTGCTGTCACTGGGGTGCGCGCTTTGCGGGCATGCTGGTGGCGCTGCAAGGTGCTGCTGTCAGGGTGGTGTGTGCGCTTTGGAGCGGGCATGCTGGTGCCGATGCAGAGTGCCGCTGCAAGGTGCTCCTTGAGGGTGCTGCTGTTGGAGTGGCGTGTGTGGTTTCCAGCTCGCTGCAGGGTGCTGCTTGAGGGTGCTGCTGTCAGAGTGGTGCGCGCTTTCGAGCCGGCATGCTGGTGCCGCTGGAGGGTGCTGCTGCATGCTGCTGCAGGGTGCTGCTGGTCAAGTGGTGTGTGTTGTGTGTGTGTGTAACATCTGAACAGATGTAAAACTTCTTTGTTTCAATTCTGCTCACATTTACAGGGAATCTTTTCACATTTGCAGGGGGATTGGAGCCGATTTGCCTATCCAGTCCAACGAAGCTATGGCATTTCGGTGGATGAGTGGTCTGATCAACCACTTGTACCTGCAAAACTCAGTTTAAACTGTTGACCAAGCTGTTACACTGCGTTGTTTCGAATCTACACGGTTGCCACAATCTGTATTGTATGCATCAGAACCTTCCTCAGATTTTCGCCGAAACCATATCGCCGACAGTGAATTTTGACATATTTTCGCCGAGATCATGTCGCCGACGAACTATGGGTTTTTGGGAAACAATCGCCGAAACATTGTTTTGGATTTTGGATTTTCAACATGCTGGTCAAAACACCTTGGACTCTGGTTTTAACTACGTTGGACAATATTGGATAACCTACATCGTTTTCGAGAAGTACCTCATGTGGCTCCTTCATTAATCTAACGATCTAGGCTGGTTTGCATGTTTCAGGATTCAGTTCCTGCCGGATCATATAATGATCCATTCTTGTCTAGTGTGATTTCCATGGTGGCTCCGACATGGTGCCATGGAGCCATTTGAGGCAACCCTCTTTAGGGTGAGTGATGACTGTCCTGACTGCCGAATTAACACATTTTAATTTAGTAATTCATCTAAGTAAAGCGAAACAGTCAGCCTTGCGGTTTGCCAACCTTTTCAGATGTCCCGCTGTTCCCGCGGTCCAAGGGATCCCAGTGCGCCGGTCTTTCAATAAGTGAAGCCATTCCGAACATTCAGAAACCTCCGTTTTCACTGCAGCTTCAGCGTTTGCGATGAGACATGACATGCAAGACAACAGGCAACAGGCATGTCCTTTTCCTGCAGGTGTGGTCTCTTTGGTATCTGGTGAGGTGAAACATATTGTGCACCTAATTCGTTGGAATTTGATAGCCGTTTGATGCCATTGGGGCACGATTTGACTACGGGCCTGTTGTGGCACAATTGCATGAACAGTAGATCTAGGAACTGAATCCTGTCGTTGCAATTTCATTATTTTTCATTATTTCTCGTGAGCGATGTATCCGTGGACCAACCCTCCGACGTCATGGCCTGCTCCACCGCAGCCTGCGAACCCATCTTCGACGTGGCAGCAATCGTCGCAGAATGCACATTTATTTGGACATCCTTCGGCATTGCATCCTACATGGTCTTCCTCAGCTTCGCTCATGCCGTCCACATCGGCCCCAACCTCGTTGCCGTTCACCTCATTGACTCCGGCTCCTCATGCAGTACCAGGCCCACAGTTCGTTCCCACTATGCCCTCGCCTTTGGCCCCTGAAACCACCATGGTGCACACCGCTCCGTCGACCTTTCCATCGTCTACGGCACCCACCGCTCCACCCACGTGGCCTACTTCATCCCCTACATCGACTACACCACCTACATCGACTACGCCACCGACACCTTTGCCCAGCTCTCCATACCCACCTCATCATATTCAACCACCATTACAGACGGACGCATCGATGGTCCCTCCAGATGAACCTTCAATACGGGCCCCAGCAGTTAAAGCGGCCCCCATCATTCGCTCTGACAAGCGACCGGATCGCCCACGTCGACCAGCACCAAAAGTCCCTCCTCCTTCTACTCCACCGACACCCACGGCAGCACCGACTTCATCCGTGTCACCTGAACTGGTAGCATTGGGCTCCACTGCACAGCAACTTGCGGAATCGGTTCGATTTATTCAAGCTCAGCAACAAATGATCATGGATTCCCAACGAGCCCAAGAACAACGTCAGCTACTTCTCCAACCAGATGGACCTCCACCGAACCCTATTCCACAGACACCACCACCAACAACTACACCACCACTGATCGCCACTCCTCCACCTGCACCGAAAGCCAGACCCACCGAACCTGATATTCCGGACCCTCGTATTGTCCAAGCTCCAGCCATCGATCCTCCTCACCGACTGCATGATCCACCACCAACAACACGCCGACCACGATCCAGGACTCCAAGATCACGTTCCCACCGACCTTCTGTACGTTCCCATCACCCTCGCCACTCTCCCCACCGTGCAGCTCGACCTCGTTCTCCTCTTCCTCGTCATCGGTCAACCACGAAACATGCCAAGGACCGCAGAACCCCATCTCCATACAGAAGACGATCACCACCAAGACACCGCTCTCCCGTGGTTCCTCGACGTCACCGATCTCACCCGCGACCACGCTCCGAGACACCACGTCACCAATCCAGAGGCCGTGAAGTCATACTTCGACCAGCTGCAAACCCATCCAATCCGAACTACATCCCCATTCCCGACGCTGATGACACCTGGGGTACATGGAAAGACAGCCACTACACCGACAACTACCATCACCACAATGCTCGACCCAATTCTCCTGCCGATCCACCACAACCAGAACCACCAACCAACCCACCAGCCCATACTTCAGCACCACTTGGCGCTGTGTCCTACCGCGTCCCTGACGGTGACAGTGAAAATTCTGACGTTGCAGATACAATTTCGATTACCAAGTTCGACACGAATGACATCGACCTCAGTGAAATGGTTGAGGCGGCCAATGACCCCCTTAGGGTCCGCTGCCTGACGGAGCTTGGGCCCGATCATGTTGTGCCCCTACGCCAATCATTGACCCCGGCCATCTTGCAGCTCTTCAACCACTTCGTTGACGCGATGTTCCACCAGTTGGCTCAACCATACCGCACCGTCAACAACCAACGTATTTATATCAAAGCAAGCCAAGCCACCGTCAAAAACATTGCCAGGGCCTTTGCACAATCCAACTTACTGGACATTGAGCTTGCGAGGCAAACACAAGCCTTCTACATCGAGCCAGAGAACCTGCTGACCATCACGGTGCCCACAGGATTGAAAAAGAAACCAATCTATCGTGGCGAACACATGGGCACCTACCTGATCTATCACAAAACGAGTTGGGAAACAGTTGCCAAAATTCTCGCGGAAGACTGCATTCGCCCGGCAACTTGGACAAAAAACGAGGCCGGCATGCCAACTCAATACCCATGTTACGGATTCTTCGGTATGTCCTCTGAGATCGCGGACATCGACAACCTACCCGGCTATGCTGTCAAGATCTGTACCTCTCAGCTCTACAAAATTGGCAAAGGACAAAACCCATCAGGCCTGCTGGCCATTTGCCGCTCACCCAAATGCATCTGTGCCCTAGCTGGAGGAAATGACCAAATTCAACGCTTGTGCAACCTTGCGGGCATAGCCAAGGGCAAAGACAATGCAACGGCTATGAACTCCAGCGCCGCATCCATATGCTACGTCGCCTCCACTCACTCGGTTTTCCCGGGCTTGATCACACACCAGACGGCGGACACCAATGCACCCACGGAACATCCAGATGAACATGCACGTCCAGTACGACCTGATCCTCCTGCCAATGGCCCAGAACCTGTGGAACCACCTCCGGACGACTCTCGAGATACACCTGGCCACCACGAGACAGCTGCTTCTGGTTCTCGAGACCATGCTCGCCGATCTTGGCACGACACTGCCTCTTGGGACAATTCAACCTACAGCCGCCGAGATCGCCGTTCCTCCTATCATGAAGGCCACT
This sequence comes from Cladocopium goreaui, assembly GCA_947184155.2. Lineage (NCBI taxonomy): Eukaryota > Dinophyceae > Suessiales > Symbiodiniaceae > Cladocopium > Cladocopium goreaui. The sequence goes on from CAMXCT020006589.1 coordinate 106,548, forward strand.
CTCGAGACCAACATCGTGAAGGCCGACCTCGTTCTCGACACTCGACGTATCACTCCAGATCTCGTTGGTGAACTCTTTACCTCTGAGGAGCACCGGAACAAGTATCGACTATTCTACGACTGCGATACAGTGAGCCTAGTGGCCCTGCCCGATCATTTTGGAGTAACAATGCTTCTCCCGACATTCGGTATTGATGCCACTTCTTCCTCAAAAGGTTTGGGAATTACTGCATGCTCATGATATTTGAACATTGCGCCAGATTCGAACTTCACTTTACGTTTCACCTACTGGTACCACGTATTATGTTTCACACCATTTCAATCACACATTACTTTTGTCTCACCGTGACAATTTCCGCAGCTTTCAACCGGCAGTTCGAGCTTATTTGACCTATTATCTCGTGGCCCCGTATACATCATGGCGTCCCAGGACCTGATCTCCCAGTTCAATTCGGATGTCAATGGAATTCCTCCTTCCCAGCCGGATCGCTCTCGCACACCTCCCCGTCATCAACATGGATGGCACCAAGCGGTACCTGCGTTCCGTGGCCCGATGCACTATGCTATGGCGACCCATCGACCTTTCTGGAACCCGTCCGGAATACCGCCTCCGCCACCTACATCTCCATCGTTCCCAACACGCCCACCATGGACTCCACCTACGGCACCTTTTCCACCCACACCGCCTCCGTATTCACAGACACCTCCCAACAATGCAAACTTTGCACCTCAACGTCATCCTTTTACACCGAGATCGCCGAGGCCTATGTCATCCCCGGGAGCAAGTTCTACTGTCAACGACGGATATACATGCAGACCAATCGACATCCCACCAGTGGAGCGATGGAAACCTGATGTCGACTTCCACGACTCCAACAAAATCAATGGTCTGGATTTCCCTTCCAGAATCCGACAGAGCAGATTTTCCAGTTACAAGGACATTGAAGGGATGGATCCTTTACAAGTCCCACTCTGGAAATTTTTGTACCAGGGCTTACACAATACCTGGTTCCGTCGGGTTGCATACGGAAGAGAAACCTTCGTCCTCCCTTTTGACAACATCGGCACTACAGTATTTGTGGCTGAATTGGTATCACAACTACGCACCCGCAACGTGGATTTGGACAAACTTGCTACCTTTCGAGCTCGCTCAGCAGGCCAATGTCTCAACCAGAAGGAAGCAACTCAAAACATGGCCAAAGACGTTGCTCAACTTCTCCAATCTTGGCTCCCGGCTCAACCATCTGCGGATGTGGCGAGCCAACAACGCATTCTCGAATTGGAAGCAGAATTGGCCAAGGTCAAATCGACCACCACTACCTCACCGGGCACGGCACCTCAGGGCTCTACTCCGGCCACGACACCGATTGGACGCGCACTTCAAGGACAACCTGCCGCCTCTACGACCTTTGATCCTTCGACTCTACTTATCTCCCCGGGATCGGTGAACACTTGGCTCGTTGACAATCAACCCACATCATTGTCTGACACACAATACACAAAGTGGGTGAAAGCCCTAAAACTACCACAGCCCAAGCAGGACATCTTGGAGAAGAACTTGGAGAAGGTCAACGAATGGTGGCAAAACCAACCCGATGATGCTTCAAAGACTATTCAACGCGCAAGCGTGGCTATGGGTATCGACCCATGCAAGCACAAAGGGGCCTCCACGGATGAAGTCGTCCTCAAGGTCATGACGGTGGCGTTATTGATGCACTCCTGACTAGCAGCGTATTTGAAATCACCTGGCTCAAAAGCAGCCAACATCATGCGAACTTTGGCCGTGGCTCATTCTTGTATTCTTGTTCTTGCATTATTGACTCCTTTTACGTTGTCCCCTTCTGTTGATGTTTTTTTTGCTTTTCGGATGCTCCAAACGGTATTGATGGGCCAATATGTGTTATTGCATCCACGGGCCAATCCGAAACTCCAAGCCTTGCTCAAAGGCACTCCGATGCAGAGTATTTTCTTTTGCAGATCCTGGGATGACTTGTCAGTCGCCCTCCAGTGTTTCAAGCACCCTCAGGCGGTGTATATTCGGTTTTGCCACATTGCTAATTTTCAACCCAAGTTTTATGTTGGTTCCACGTCTTCGTTTGTTTTGGACCGCGAACACTCTCGCTATCGGAAATTTCTGCAAGTACAACAACATAAATTCGTGTTGGCCGAAGTTGCCTTACGGTTTTGGTGCAGATTTGACAATTTCTGGATGTGGTCTGTTTTCCCGATCTACACCAATAAATCCAACTTTTGGGCCTTGGAACAGGCCTTAATTCAATTGTGGCAACCTCGATTGAACACTCCGTTCATTTACCAGTTTTTCAATTGCCGAAAGGGACTCATTGCACGTACCAAATTTTCCGCCTCCCGACAATTTGGAGCATTTTCCTTGTGGCGGAAACTTCGCTGGCGATCTACACCTCATCATGTTAGACATGCTCTTCATAGTCCCCTTTTCCATCGACGAGTACAACTTTGGGAGATTATTCAGGATTTGGGCAGTAACTCCGTCAGACGCTTCCACATGGAGAAGAAACTCCGATCCAACGAAATTGGAGTCCAAGGCTGCTATTTTATCCGACGTCTTGCCAACAATCTGGGAGAACCCCAAAGGTCGTACGCCATCAATGCCATTGACCGAGCTTTGACCTTCTGGAAGGCCAAACGAGTCAAAAAACCGGTTCCTCTTCGCGCACCTTGGTTACTATGCCCAATTGGACTCGCGATCTTCGACGGCTGCTCACCTTCCACGTTCATCAAACTCGGCGTTATAACACCACATTGCAGACTCCTTCCACGGCGATTGTCTTCACAAAGTTCCCCTCGGTGATGGATAGCTTGTGCAATCACAAAGAAGCCGCTACAAAATGGGCTGATGGCGAAACCCCAAAGTGTACCTGTGATGCCTTGCAACCTCATGCCCTTCACGCCCCACAACCCGATCACCACTTGGTCCTGGACGGCGACAACCTACATTTCGAGGATGGCCCACACACATCCATTGCGACTGGCTCACTTCAAAACAAAATCTTCCCACCTTCCAAAGAAATCCAGACATCGCTTCGCCTGGCTCTGCGGACGTGGACTACCCGGAACTCACTCCCTCCCTTACAAAAGTCTCATATTGATGAGCTCTGGCATCGTTCTATTCAATCCCATTACCACACCCTCAACAACCACATCACTCACAAAGACATCGGCCGCTTCAAACGTCTCTTTCCAGACGCCGTCTTCCACAACGAGGACAAGCGCGCTACATCCTTACGAATCTACTGCCCCGTACTCTACTTCCAGTGCCTCACCACCACTTTCGCCGATCCGTTGGTGTTTCGCAAGTTGGAGCAAAGCCCGAGTGACATCATCGAGAAGACCATCGCCGAGATCAACCGCCAATTTGGCAAAGCATACCCATGGGCACTTGGTGCTGGACGAGACCTACCGAATGCCTATGTTCTCCCAAAACGGAAGAAACAGTTCAAGGCCGGGCGACCCATCGTCAGCTTCTTCACGGCACCTTTCCGGCCTATGTTGAACTGCACCGCCAAGCTGATCTACAACCTTCTACCCCAAGCATTTCCCCACAACCTGGCAAAGGGTGATGTATTTGACCTCATCAAGCTCCTCAAGGACACCGACTTTGATTCACTCCCTACTCCACGAATACACAACCAAGATCTTGCGGGTTTTTTCACAAGCATTGATACTGATCGCTTCATCGCTAGCTGGCGACTGACCTTGCAGTTTCTCTCGACCCTTATGAACACCGACCCTGACGAGATCATCTCCGTGAAGGCAACTCCGGGCAACACCACAGGGGACGTAGTCAAAGGCCGCACATGCCGTACACTGAATGTGACCAGGAAGATCTTCATTCGGGACATTGAACGCATCATCCTTATGTCTTTGAAGATGACTCAATTCTCTATCGGCACTACGGTTTTTGAACAAATCCGGGGATCCCCTATGGGCTCCCCACTGAGTCCAGCATTATGCATGATGGTTGTCGCACTCTCTGAAGAAATCTGGTACCGAACCTACCATACCACCCTCAGCACCATGGATCTTACGGCTCGCCTCCTTCGCTATGTGGACAACAGACTGTGCTTGTCGGACCCCTGCTGGGACTACGAAATCTGCTTCGCCAATTTCCTCCACCCGGAGTTCTACGGCCATCCTATCATTTTGGAAACGGAATCGGACCAGGAGTTCTTGGGCTTTTGCATCGAGTTCGAGCCTTTTGCCCTTCGCAACAGCCCTCCACGCGACTTCAACCAGGTCATGGCGCCATTCTCCGCATCACCTTTGGCCGTCCAACTTTCGGGTTTTGTTTCACGATTATTTCTGGTCGCCAAATGCGCGCACCCTGCACACGAACGAACACGAGGTTTCGCCGCATTGCACCGTTTGTACAGATTTGCAGGTTTTACCGAGTCCGACCTTGTCGCTGCTGCCAAGCCGATCCGCCAATATTTGCACGTTCCCTCATTGTGGTAAAAACCTGAACCGGCCTGCCGCTGGTACTCACGTTTCATTATTCACTCTTGCTGAACGTTTCACCTATTTGGACCACATGTGAATTTATATGATCTTGGAGTAGTGTGTTTCCAGCTGACTTACCCTCAAACTCGGCTTCATTTATTTGTCGGCCCATATTCCACGCATTGTTATGGCTTCCTCGTCTCCTACAACGTCAATTCCGATTCAAGAACCAGTGTTTCTTCAATTTCTTCATGATGTTCACCATGCCTACCTTCTACTACATCGAGCAATGGCGCTACTACCACCCACGCTCATTCCCAACATTGAACCTACTCCTCTTCCCAGTACAGACGTATGGAATCAACCGGATGGGCTACGTCCACACTACTCGGACCAGACCAACGCCTTTATTGACAATGCTCCCATCCCATCACCGGACATGTTGGAGGAAGAGACACTTTTGGAGGATCTTGTGGAAACTCATCTCCCTGAGCCACACCATCATGTTGCCGCTCCGTCACCTGATGTCCTACCTGCACCCTCGAAGCTTTCTACCAGAACACCATCACCGCCGAAGCACAAACAGAAAGCCAAATCCGCTCCAAAGGCGCCCGCCAAACGTCGTCGCCGACGTGACCAATCCCGATCCCGCTCCTCGAGCCCACTGTCACTCTGGACTTCCGAAGACAAACAGAAACTACGCACCTTGAAGGCTGACGAGAAGTCTAGATTTTCATGGAAGGTGATCTCGACCAAGATGGGCAAGTCCGAGGAAGATGTTCGCTCTATGTGGAATAAGATCAAAGACAAACTTGGCTGACCAACGACATATGCGAACCACAGGAAAAAGGTAGTTTGCGGCACTGTATTACAGTTTCACCCACCAGCTGGCCTTTTCTTTGAGAATCATTGCTCATTTTGTTGATCTTCACAACCTCGGGCGTTGTTGCCCCATTGAATTTTGACACGTCGTATCATATAACCCGCTAGCCATTTATTATGTCTCTCCGCATTCACCTGGACCGCTATTGCCAACTGAGAGCTATGTCCAACGAGAGTATCTCACCTACACGACGCTCACGCTGTCCAACAAGGGCATCGTCTTCCGCTATGGGTTCTTCGTCACTTCAGAACCCACCCAACCGGACTCCGCCTACGACACCCCACCGACCGGTTATTTTCCAATTGGACCTGAAGCCGATGCAGCAACTTGCCGTCCGCAACCCTTACTACAACATCTTGACCCCTAAGGTCGCGGGCAACCTCCCTACAGCCACCTACGATAGCCTGTTTCAGACGTTCAAGGTGATCTACCCGGACTATGCTCGCAGTCATTTTGTTTCAGACCTCAAAACTGTGGTCACCGACACGTTGCTACAACGATGGTCGATACACCTACCAGCGTCAGATTTCTACATGATGATTGATACTGATCAAGGAGCTCAGATGCTTGACGACCTCCCTCATTCTCTTTTGGACGTTTTGAACTGGTTCTACCCGAGATGGAAAACTCATCAACATCTCGATGCCTTCACGACTCGTGAGTGTTCACCTTTGCTGCTGACACCCCATCCAGATGCACAAGACACAGGCTTCGCTGTACATGTTCAAGTAATTCCACGTGGGCATCCATTCGTCACGGCCACCAGATACACTAAAGCGGCCGAGTAATTAACCTTGGAGATAGAACTTGGCGACGCTCACGTCTATGAGAAAAGAAAAATGCACTCGTTATGTTGTCCGCCAACCCGGTTTTTGGGTTTCTTTTGTCCCCCTTGTTTCTCCTCTTTACATATGGCGATGTTCGTGTTTCGTCCTTCCATCGTTGACCTTTTCCCACGGCTCTTTGGCTTCAGTTCAGTGTATCTCGATATCATATTATTGCTACTGTACATGATGACCTCCAACACGGATGACCATGCCCGATTTGTCCCAAACCGTTCCTCACCTACATCCGCACATGGCCTCGTTCCACACCTACCACCGGATGATCCTACCTCGGCATCATATATTCCCCGTGAAGCGCGAATGATTCCAACCTCAACCACCGTCCATTCCGTTTTCATCAAAAAGCTGAGCTATCCTTTATCTACTCGTCCGGATGAACTTTGGATCGTGGAAAGGACACTTGATGGTATTGAAACGTGGAAACCAGTGGAAACTTTTCTGGAGAATATGCACCTCACCAACGATTGGGCTACCCTACGTACTACGGCCAACCAGTGGCGCCGATACTATAACGTACCACTCCAATCATCCTCCTCCCCTACGGCAACTGCTGGTCCTGTTCTACCACACCCGGAACACTCCAACGTCTACGTCTCCCAACCGTACGAAGCGATACCGGACCAACTCCATATTTTACAGTCATGCTGGGGACGTTCCGCCCAACACCACTCTCAAGGAACCACCACCTCTTTATATTGGCCACCATGGCGGTCTACACCACCTTCTTCCCCACCGGCAACATTGCAACGTACCTTACCTCTCAATCGCCCTACCATCCCTCCTCAACAAGTACACGGTCCACTGGAAGCGAACGAGACGGACCTGATGGATATGTCTGACTCCAGTGTGTAATACACCACATTATTTGTCGGCATCGGAAAAAGTACGGTGACTACACGTCGATTTGTGACTACTCATTCGGTATACCTTTTCCCACCTTTTTCCCTTTTTTTGGGATTTATTCCGGAGTCATTGTCCTTCTATGTCGCAGCTTGGGCTTTTCGCTTTATACTCGAAACCCGACATTCAACGCCATGGCTCATTCGTCTCGGCCCCATCCATATCGCGCTACAGCTACGGTTGAGACACCAGAGGGCACCCGCACCATTGGATGGTTTGCTGGACCCCGAGGCCTTCCTGGTCACTTGAACCCTCCTCCATACCGACCTATCCTTATTTTGATTGACTACTCTCCCTTACAGGAACTGACTCATCGCAGCGAACCTGACCGTGAACACTACATGGCTTTGGCTAGCTCAAACCTCAAAAATGTTACTGGCTACGAACTTGAAGGTCTGTTCACCTGGTCACGTCAGATGGGACCAGTGGAAGCCGGCGTCCTTCCCATTGGAGAACTACGTTTCCGCATTTCAAAAAGATTGAGGACCCAATGGGACATCCAGTTTGACCCTTCGAATCTGGAGTTTCGCTATTGCGACCTGGAAGGTGATTCGTTCCAAGTCCCCAATGAGATGACGATCATGCAGCTTCTGGAAGAATACCGACCCGAATGGCGACTCCGACAGTACAACTACATTGAATCCTCCTTGCTCGTCCCGGGTACCTCACAGCCTTTCGTGCTACGTCTACGATGCAACAAAGTTACTCCCGGTGTGATCCTGCCCTGATACGCTCACTGGCCACAAAAAAGACCATGCTCGAGGGTTTGTCGCTTTACCGTTGACGATTTTCAACACGAAGGATTCTGGGAATTTCATTTTGTTAGGCTTTGAACTATTGCCTGTCCGTGAACCTTGAACCACTTGATTGATAACTGGACCTCACTTTTATCATCATTTTGGTTATTTTTATTCTTGGGCTTGGCTTACCTTCGCATTTTCGTGATACCTTAGCTTTTGTTGCACCATCTCACGCATTTCTGATCGTTTCACCCATGGAACATAAACGAGACGCTACCGTGGCGGGCTTGGCTTGGCCTTCGAATCCCAACCGTGGACTTGCTCCTACCAACCCAGATCAAGCACCAGACGGCCCGGCTTCTACACTACGTCACTCTGGTCTTCCTGATCCTACTACTGGGACCTCTTCGGCACCTTTGGCAGCTGACAATACAACTACCGACACTGGACCCATGACCCATTCTGATACATATTCAGGCCTCGCACCTTTTGACGTCCCTTTTCCGACGAAGCAACGTCCTGCATACCACCACCTCCATCGTGCTCACTTCTCTTCCCGCGTGGTTCACCAGATCCAATTCAAGATCATTACCCACTCCAACAATACCAGGGAGCTATTCATTGAAGAGATCCCCTTGTCCGGGCTTTCCAAATGTCGTGATCCTGAGCACTACTTTTACGGTCTTTCGGGCAACTGGGAGTGGTCCCTGCGCACAGCGGATTACTGGCGACATCACTTTGAAATTCCTCTAGTACATGGACATCACCCTTACCACAATGTTCCCATTGAGCCCACGGCACCTACGGAGGCAACCCACTTTACTCCGAAGATTCAGGACCTGGCCCAACAACTTTCCATCACTTTGAGGGCTGCTATGGCATCGGGGGAACTCAACGACACGTGGAGGATGCTTGAGGACATGAGCTTTCGTGACGCGATCCAAACACTTCAAGCTGGGACGCACCTCCCCTCTGAGTGATTGAACACGGCTCTGTACATTAGCACCGGAAAAGGTTTTTGTATTTGAAGAATCTTGCCAATTTTTGCTGCGTTGCTCATCCAAAAAATCAAACCCCGCTACACGCGGGGTGTGTGTGTGTAACATCTGAACAGATGTAAAACTTCTTTGTTTCAATTCTGCTCACATTTACAGGGAATCTTTTCATATTTGCAGGGGGACTGGAGCCGATTTGCCTATCCAGTCCAACGAAGCTATGGCATTTCGGTGGATGAGTGGTCTGATCAACCACTTGTACCTGCAAAACTCAGTTTAAACTGTTGACCAAGCTGTTACACTGCGTTGTTTCGAATCTACACGGTTGCCACAATCTGTATTGTATACATCAGAACCTTCCTCAGATTTTCGCCGAAACCATATCGCCGACAGTGAATTTTGACATATTTTCGCCGAGATCATGTCGCCGACGAACTATGGGTTTTTGGGAAACAATCGCCGAAACATTATTTTGGATTTTGGATTTTCAACATGCTGGTCAAAACACCTTGGACTCTGGTTTTAACTACATTAGACAATATTGGATAACCTACATCGTTTTCGAGAAGTACCTCATGTGGCTCCTTCATTAATCTAACGATCTAGGCTGGTTTGCATGTTTCAGGATTCAGTTCCTGCCGGATCATATAATGATCCATTCTTGTCTAGTGTGTGTGTGTAACATCTGAACAGATGTAAAACTTCTATTGTTCTAATCTTTTCACATTTGCAGGGGGCAGTAGCACCATTGCAAGTCTACTGCCAACGAAGACGCTTGCAATTGGTGGTGATATCTGGCCTGATCAGCCAGACGTACCTGCATCAGTTTTGTTTTTCATGATGGGATGTGGCTAACCCGAGAACCACCAAGCCGTCATTCAAACAATTTATTTTACACCTGGCATTACGTTTGATCATTCATGCTTGATTCAATTGCATCAGAACCTTCCTCAGTTTTTCGCCGAAACCATGTCGCCGACAGTATTTTGATTTTTTGACTTATTTCGCCGAGATCATGTCGCCGATGAACTTTGGGTTATTTTGGGAAGCCATCGCCGAAACATTATTATTATTTTGGATTTTCAACATGCTGGTCAAAACTTTATGGACTCTGGTTAAAACTCCGTTTGACAATATTGGATGCCCTACATCGTTTTCGAGAAGTACCTCATGTGGCTCCTTTATAAATCTAACGATCTAGGCTGGTTTGCATGTTTCAGGATTCAGTTCCTGCCGGATCATATAATGATCCATTCTTGTCTAGTGTGATTTCCATGGTGGCTCCGACATGGTGCCATGGAGCCATTTGAGGCAACCCTCTTCAGGGTGAGTGTCGACAGTCTTGAATTCTGAATTCACACATTTTAATTTGGTAATTCATCTAAGTAAATCGCAACAGCTGGCCCTTCCGTTTTGCACCTTTTTTGTGAAGTCCCGCGGCTCCTGTCGTCCCTTGAGATCCTGGTGAAATTCTTTTCTACTGAGTGAAGTTGTGCCGAACATTCAGAAACCTCTTATTCTGCAGCACTTTCACAGCGACATTTGGCAACATTACATGAAACTGGATCAGGCAGGCCCACGTCTTGCAGGTGTGGTATTCTTCCTTTTGATGGTTGTCTGGTGAGGTTAAACATTTTGTGCATCTAATTCGATGGAACTTGAAAGCCGTTTTATGCCAATTGGGGCAAGACTTGACAACGGTCCCGGTGCAGGGAATAATCGCACGACTTTTTAGGCATTCAGGGACTGAATCCTGTATGTGATTTTCCACTTCTGTTTTGTTCTACTCGAGCGATGTATCCGTGGACTACACCTCCGACGTCATGGCCTGCTCCCCCGCAGTCTACGACTCCGTCCTCGACGTGGCCGCAATCATCGCAGAACGCACATCTATTCGGGCATCCCTCACCATTGCATCCTACATGGTCTTCCTCAGCCTCGCTCGTGCCGTCCGCATCAGCCCCAACATCGCTGCCATTCACCTCATTGACTTCGACTCCTCATGCAGTACCAGGCCCACAAATCGTGCCCACTATGCCCACACCTATGGCTCCTGAAACCGCTCTGGTGCACACCGCTCCACCGACTTTTTCCACTCCTACGGCACCCACCGCTCCACCCACATGGCATTCTCCCCCGGCTCCATCACCTACATCGACTACACCACCTACATCGACTACACCACCGACACCTTTGCAGAGCTCTCCATACCCACCTCACCACATTCAACCTCCACTACCGACTGACGCATCGATGGCCCCTCCAGATGAACCTCCACCTCCAGCAGTTAAGGCTGCCCCCAGGCTTCGCTCTGACAAGCAAACGGACAAACCACGTCGGTCAGCTCCGAAAGCCTCTACTCCTGCTACACCACCGGCACCTACTGCAGCACCGACTTCATCCGTTTCACCTGAACTTGCAGCGCTGGGCTCCACCACACAGCAACTTGCGGAATCGGTTCGACTTATTCAAGCTCAACAACAATTGATCATGGATTCCCAACGAGCCCAAGAACAACGTCAGCTACTCCTCCAACACGATGGACCTTCACCAAACCCCATTCCACCGACACCATTACCCACAGCAGCACCACCACCTATTGCCATGCCTCCACCTGCACCGAAAGCCAGACCCACCGAACCTGACGTTCCGGACCCTCGCATCATCCCAGCTCCAGCCATCGCTCCTCCTCACCACCCACATGCTCCACCATCACCAACGCGCAGACCACGATCCAGGACTCCAAGATCACGTTCCCGTCGACCTTCTGTACAATCACATCACCATCGCTATTCTCCCCAACGTGCGGTACGACCTCGTTCTCCTCTTCCTCGTTTTCGGTCATCTACGAAACACGCCAAGGACCGCAGAACCCCGTCTCCATACAGACGAAGATCACCACCAAGACGCCGCTCTCCCGTGGTTCCTCGACGTCGTCGATCTCACCCACGACCTCGTTCCGAAACACCACGTCACCGATCCAGAGGCCGTGAAGTCGTACTTCGACCAGCTGCACACCCATCCAATCCGGCCTACATCCCCACTCCCGACGCTGATGACACCTGGGGCACATGGAACGACAGCCACAACACCGACAACTACCATCACAACACTGCTCGACCCAACTCTCCTGCCGATCCACCACCACCTGAACCACCTACCAACCCACCATCCCACACTACAGCACCACTTGGAGCTGTGTCCTTCCGCGTTCCTGACGGTGACAGTGAAAATTCTGAGGTGACAGATGCAATTTCGATTTCAAAATTTGACACGAATGACATCGACCTCAGTGAAATGGTTGAGGCTGCCAATGATCCCCTTAGGGTCCGCTGTTTGACTGAGCTTGACCCTGATTATACAGTGCCCCTACGCCAATCATTGACCCCGGCCACCTTGCAGCTCTTCAACCAATTCGTTGACGAGATGTTCCACCAGTTGGCTCAACCATATCGCACCGTCAACAACCAACGTATTTATATCAAAGCAAGCCAAGCCACCGTCAAGAACATTGCCAGGGCTTTTGCACAATCCAACTTACTGGACATCGAGCTTGCGAGGCAAACCAAAGCATTTTACATCGAGCCAGAGAACCTGCTGACCATCACGGTCCCCACGGGATTGAAAAAGAAACCAATCTATCGTGGCGAGCACATGGGCACCTACCTGATCTACCACAAAACGAGTTGGGAAACAGTTGCCAAAATTCTCGCGGAAGACTGCATTCGCCCGGCAACTTGGACAAAAAACGAAGCCGGCTTCCCGACTCAATACCCATGCTACGGGTTCTTCGGCATGTCCTCTGAGATCGCTGACATCGACACTCTGCCAGGCTATGCTGTCAAAATATGTACATCTCAGCTCTACCGCATAGGGAAAGGACAAAACCCATCTGGCCTATTGGCCATTTGTCGCTCACCCAAATGCATCCGAGCCCTATCTGGAGGAAATGACCAAATTCAACGCTTGTGCAACCTCGCGGGCATCGCCAAGGGCAAAGACAATGCAACGGCTATGAACTCCAGCGCCGCATCCATATGCTATGTTGCCTCCACCCATTCGGTTTTCCCGGGCTTGATCACACACCAGGCAGCTGAGACAAATCCACCATCGGAACCTCCGGATGATCATGCACGTCCAGCACGACCTGACCCTTCTGCCGACACACCAGCACCTTCGGACCCACCTCCAGACGACTCTCGAGACACAACCGGCCACCACGGGACCACTGAGTCTGCTCTCGAGATCTTGGCACTCGCCGATCTTGGCACGACAATACTTCTTGGGACAACTCAACCTACAGCCGTCGAGATCGCCGATCTTCCCATCACGAAGGCCATTCTCGAGACCAGCACCGTGAAGGCCAACCTCGTTCTCGACACTCGACATACCACCACTCCAGATCTCGCTGGTGAACACTTTACCTTTGAGGAGTACCGGAACAAGTGTCGACTATTCTACGACAGCGATCCAGTGAGCCTAGTGGCCCTGCCCGATCTTTTTGGAGTAACAATGCTTCTCCCGACATTCGGTATTGATGCCACTTCTTCCCTCAAAAGGTTTGTGAACTGCTGCATGCTCATGATATTTGAACCTTACGCCAGCTTCGTATTTCACTTCACGTTTCACACACAGGGACCACGTATCATGTTTCACACCGCTTCAATCGCACACCATCTTCGTCTCACCTTGATACTTCACCGCAGCTTTCAGTCGGCAGTTCGAGCTTATTTTGGCCTATTATCTCGTGGCCCCCGGCTACATCATGGCGTCCCAGGACTTGATCTCCCAGTTCAGCTCTGACGTGAACGGAATTCCTCCTTCCCAGCCGGATCGCTCTCGCACACCTCCTCGTCATCAACATGGATGGCACCAAGCAGTACCTGTGTTCCGTGGCCCGATGCACTATGCAATGACGACCCATCGACCTTTTTGGAACCCGTCCGGGACACCGCCTCCGCCACCTACATCTCCATCGTTCCCAACACGCCCACCATTGACTCCATCTACGGCACCTTTCCCACCTACACCGCCTCCGTTTTCCCAGACACCTCCCAACAATGCCAATTTTGCACCTCAACGTCATCCTTTTACACCGAGATCGCCGAGGCCTATGTCATCCCCGGGAGCAAGCTCTACTGTCAACGAAGGATATACATGCCGACCAATTGAAATCCCACCGGTGGAGCAATGGAAACCTGATGTCGACTTCCACGACTCCAACAAGATCAATGGTCTGGATTTCCCCTCCAGAATCCGACAGAGCCGGTTTTCCAGTTACAAAGACATTGAAGGTATGGATCCTTTACAAGTCCCACTCTGGAAGTTCTTGTACCAGGGCTTACACAACACCTGGCTTCGTCGTGTTGCATACGGACGAGAAACCTTCGTCCTTCCTTTTGACAACATAGGCACTACAGTATTTGTGGCTGAATTGGTATCACAACTACGCACCCGCAATGTGGATTTGGACAAACTTGCTACCTTTCGAGCTCGCTCAGCTGGCCAATGTCTCAATCAAAAGGAAGCCACTCAAAATATGGCCAAAGACGTCGCTCAACTTCTCCAATCTTGGCTCCCGGCTCAACCCTCCGCTGACGTGGCGAGCCAACAACGCATTCTTGAACTGGAAGCTGAACTGGCCAAGGTAAAATCGGCCGCCAGTACTTCACAGACTACGGCACCTCAGGGGTCTACACCAGCCACCACACCGATTGGACGTGCACTTCAAGGACAACCTGCAGCCTCTACGACCTTTGACCCTTCGTCTCTACTCATTTCTCCGGGATCCGTGAACTCTTGGCTCGTTGACAATCAACCCTCATCATTGACGGATACCCAATACAAGAAGTGGTTGAAAGACCTGAAGTTACCCCAGCCCAAGCAGGACATCCTGGAGAAGAACTTGGAGAAGGTCAACGAATGGTGGCAAAACCAACCCGATGATGCATCCAAAACTATCCAACACGCAAGCGTGGCTATGGGCATCGACCCCTGCAAGCATAAAGGGGCCACTACTGATGAAGTCGTCCTCAAGGTCATGACTGTGGCGTTATTGATGCACTCCTGACTAGCTGCGTATTTGAAATCACTGGGCTCAAAAGCAGCCAACATTATGCGAACTTTGGCCGTGGCTCATTCCTGTATTCTTGTCCTTGCATTATTGACCCCATTCACCTTGTCCCCTTCCGTTGATGTCTTTTTTGCTTTTCGGATGCTTCAAACAGTACTGATGGGCCAGTATGTGTTATTACATCCACGAGCCAATCCGAAACTCCAGGCCTTGCTCAAAGGCACTCCGATGCAGAGTATTTTCTTTTGCATGTCGTGGGATGACTTGTCAGTCGCCCTCCAATGTTTCAAGCACCCTCAGGCGGTGTATATTCGCTTTTGCCACATTGCTAATTTTCAACCTAAGTTTTATGTGGGTTCCACTTCTTCCTTTGTTTTGGACCGTGAACACTCTCGCTATCGGAAATTTCTGCAAGTGCAACAAAACAAATTCGTGTTGGCCGAAGTTGCCTTACGGTTTTGGTGCAGATTTGACAATTTCTGGATGTGGTCCGTTTTTCCGATCTACACCAATAAATCCAACTTTTGGGCTTTGGAGCAAGCCTTAATTCAATTGTGGCAACCTCGATTAAATACTCCGTTCATTTACCAGTTTTTCAACTGCCGAAAGGGACTCATTGCGCGTACCAAATTCTCCGACTCCCGGCAATTTGGAGCATTTTCTTTGTGGCGGAAACTCCGTTGGCGATCTACACCCCATCATGTTCGACATGCCCTTCATAGTCCTCTTTTCCATCGACGAGTACAACTCTGGGAGATTATTCAGGATTTGGGCAGTAACTCCGTCCGACGCTTCCACATGGAGAAGAAACTTCGATCCAATGAAATTGGGGCCCAAGGATGCTATTTTATTCGACGCCTTGCCAACAACCTAGGAGAACCTCAGAGGTCGTACGCAATCAATGCCATTGACCGGGCCTTGACCTTCTGGAAGGCCAAACGAGTCAAAAAACCGGTTCCTCTTCGTGCACCATGGTTATTAGGCCCCAATTGGACCCGCGACCTTCGACAGCTGCTCACGTCCCATGTTCATCGAACTCGATGCTACAACACCACATTGCAGACTCCTTCTACCGGGATTGTCTTCACAAAGTTTCCCTCGGTTATGGACAGCTTGTGCAACCACAAAGAAGCCGCTACCAAATGGGCTGATGGCGAAACCCCAAAGTGTGCCTGTGACGCCTTACGACCTCATGTTCTCCATCATCACCAACCTGATCACCACTTGGTCCTGGAAGGCGACAACCTACGTTTCGATGACGGCCCACACACATCCATCGCGACGGGTTCGCTTCAAAACAAACTCTTCCCACCTTCCAAAGAAATCCAGACATCCCTTCGCCTTGCTCTGCGGACGTGGACTACCCGGAACTCACTCCCTTCATTACAAAAGACCCATATTGATGACCTTTGGCACCGCTCTATTCAATCTCACTACAACACCCTCCACAATCACATCACACACAAAGACATCGTACGCTTCAAACGTCTTTTTCCAGAAGCCATCTTCCACAACGAGGACAAGCGAGCTACATCCCTACGAATCTACTGCCCCGTACTCTATTTCCAGTGCCTCACCACCACCTTCGCCGACCCGTTGGTATTTCGAAAATTGGAGAACAGCCCAAATGAAATCATCGAGAAAACCATCGCCGAGATCAATCATCAATTTGGCAAAGCATACCCATGGGCACTTGGTGCTGGACGAGACCTGCCGAATGCCTACGTTCTACCCAAGCGGAAGAAACAGTTTACGGCCGGGCGACCCATTGTCAGCTTCTTCACGGCACCTTTTCGACCCATGTTGAACTGCACCGCCAAACTGATCTACAACCTCCTGCCCCAAGCGTTTCCCCACAACCTGGCAAAAGGTGATGTCTTTGATCTCATCAAGCTTCTCAAGGATACCGACTTTGATTCGCTCCCTACTCCCCGCATACACAACCAAGATCTGGCGGGCTTTTTCACAAGCATCGACACTGACCGCTTCATCGCTAGCTGGCGACTGACCTTGCAGTTCCTTTCGACTCTCATGAGTACCAACCCCGACGAGATCATATCCGTGAAGGCAACCCCGGGCAACACCACAGGAGATGTAGTCAAAGGCCGCACGTGCCGTACACTCAATGTGACCAGGAAGATCTTCATTCGGGACATTGAACGCATCATCCTTATGTCTTTGAAGATGACCCAATTTTCCATTGGCACTTCTGTTTTTGAACAAATCCGTGGATCTCCCATGGGCTCCCCACTGAGCCCAGCATTGTGCATGATGGTTGTCGCACTCTCTGAAGAAATCTGGTACCGAACCTACCGCACAACCCTCAGCACCATGGATCTTACAGCTCGCCTCCTTCGCTATGTTGACAACAGACTGTGCTTGTCGGACCCTTCTTGGGACTACGAAATCTGCTTCGCCAACTTCCTTCACCCGGAGTTCTACGGTCATCCCATCATTTTGGAAACGGAGCCGGACCAGGAGTTCTTGGGCTTTTGCATCGAGTTCGAGCCCTTTGCCCTTCGCTACAGCCCTCCACGTGACTTCAACCAGGTCATGGCGCCATTCTCCGCATCACCGCTTGCCGTCCAACTTTCGGGTTTTGTTTCACGACTCTTTCTGGTCGCCAAATGTGCGCACCCTACACACGAACGAACGCGAGGTTTTGCCGCATTGCACCGTTTGTACAGAGCTGCAGGTTTTAACGAGTCCGATTTAGCTGCTGCTGCCAAGCCGATCCGTCAATATTTGCACGTTTCCTCATTGTGGTAAAATTCAGTACCGCCCTGACGCTTGCGTTTACGTCTCATTGTTCACATCACGCCGAACGTCTCACCACTTCTACCCATGCGTTATTTGATTGGATATTGGTGTATTGCGTTCTCAGTTGGCTCACCCTCAAACTCGGCCTCATTTACTTCTCGGCCCACATTCGACGCTTCGTGATGGCTTCCTCGTCTCCTACTACGTCAATTCCGATTCAAGAACCAGTTTTTCTTCAATTTCTTCATGATGTCCACCATGCTTACCTTCTACTACATCGAGCAATGGCGCTACTTCCACCCACTCTCATTCCCAACATTGAACCTACCCCTCTTCCCAGCACAGACGTATGGAATCAACCCGATGGGCTACGACCGCACTACTCGGACCAGACCAACGACTTTATTGACAATGCCCACATCCCGTCGCCGGATACCGTGGAGGACGAGGCGCTTATGGATGAACTCTTGGAAACCCATCTTCCTGAACCACATCACCACGTTGCCGCTCCGTCACCTGAAGTTCTACCTGCACCCTCGAAGCTTTCTACCCGAACACCATCACCGCCGACCCGCAAACAGAAAGCCAAAGCAGGTCCCAAAGCGCCTGCAAAACGTCGTCGCCGACGTGACCAATCCCGATCCCGCTCCTCGAGCCCACTGTCACTCTGGACTTCTGAAGACAAACAGAAACTTCGCACTTTGAAGGCAGACGAGAAGTCTCGATTTTCATGGCGGGTGATCTCGACCAAGATGGGCAAGTCCGAGGAAGATGTTCGCTCTATGTGGAACAAGATCAAAGACAAACTTGGCTGACCAACGACATGCGCGAATCAAGAAAAAGCTGTCCTGCGGCACCGCATTATAGTTTCACCATTCAACTTGTGGGTTTCCTTTTTCCTTATTTACGGCTTTTATTGCTTTATTTCGACCTTACACTTTTTGACCTTCACAAACTTCGGCATTGTTGCTCTACTGAAACTTTGAACTTTCACATCATACAACCCGCCAGCCATTTACTATGTCTCTACGCATTCACCTGGATCGATATTGCCAACTGCGAGCTATGTCCCACGACAGGATCTCTCCTACACGACGATCACGCTCTCCAACAAGGGCACCGTCCTCCGCTATGGGGTCTTCATCTTTTCAGCACCCATCCAACCGGACTCCGCCTTCGACACCCCATCGACCGGTTATTATTTCCAATTGGACCTGAAGCCTATGCAGCAACTTGCCGTCCGCAACCCATACTACAACATTCTGGCCCCCAAGGTCGCGGGCAACCTCTCCACAGCCGTCTATGACAGCCTGTTCCAGACCTTCAAGGTGATCTATCCGGATTATGCTCGCAGTCATTTCGTTTCAGACCTCAAAACAGTGGTTACCGACACGCTTTTACAACGATGGTCGATACACCTACCAGCGACAGATTTCTACATGATGATCGACACCGATCAAGGAGCCCAGATGCTTGACGATCTCCCTCATTCTCTCCTGGACGTTTTGAACTGGTTCTACCCGTCATGGAAAACTCATCAACATCTTGATGCCTTCACGACTCGTGAGTGTTCACCTTTGTTGCTGACACCCCATCCAGATCCACAAGACACAGGCTTCGCTGTTCATGTTCAAGTGATTCCCCGCGGGCATCCATTCGTCACGGCCACCCGATACACTAAAACGGCCGAGTGATCAGCCTTTGAGATAGATCCGGGATGCGCTCAAGTCTATGAGAAAAAAGGAAACAAGCACTCGTTATGATGCCCTCCACCTCGACTTTGGGTTTTCCTCTGTTTTCCATGTTTCTCACTTTCCCTTATTGTGATTCTCATTGTTCGATATTTCATTATTGACCTTTCCCCACGGCTTTTCGGCTTCAGTTCAGTTTTTCTCGATATCATATTATTGCTACTGTACATGACGACCTCCAACACGGATGATGCTGTTCGACTGGTCTCAAACCGCTCTTCACCTACATCCGTACCTGGCCCAGTCCCACACCTACCACCTGATGATCCTACTTCGGCATCGTATATTCCCAGGGCAGCGAGAATGATCCCAACCTCTACAACCGTCCATTCCGTATTCATCAAGAAGCTGAGCTATCCTTTGTCCTCTCGTCCGGATGAACTTTGGGTTGTGGAAAGGACTCTCGATGGTATTGAAACGTGGAAGCCATTGGAAACATTTTTGGAGAACATGCACCTCACCAACGATCGTGCTACCCTACCTACTACGGCTAACCATTGGCGCCGATACTATGATGTACCCATCCAATCATCCTCCTCCTCTACGGCAACTTCTGTTCCTGTTCTCCCACACCCTGAACATGCCAATGTCTACGTCTCTCAACCGTACGAAGCGATACCAGACCAACTCCATATTTTACAGTCATGCTGGGGACGTTCTGCCCAACACCACTCTCAAGGTACCACCACTTCTTTATCTTGGCCACCATGGCGATCTACACCACCTTCTTCACCATCGGCAACATTGCACCGGACCTCACATCTCAATCGCCCTACGGCCCCTCCTCAACATGTACATTGTCCACCGGATGCGAATGACCCTGGCCCTATGGATATGTCCGACTCCAGTGTGTAACACACCACATCATTTGGCGGCATCGAAAAAGAACAGTGATTACATGTCGACCCGTGACTACTCACTAGGTACACCGCTTCCCTCCAATTTTCGACTTTGAGTTTCACTTTTTGGTCATTATCATATTTTTATGTTGCAGCTTGGGCTTTCCGCTTTACGCTTGACACTAGACGCCATGGCTCATTCTTCTCGCCCCCATCCATATCGCGCTACATCTACGGTTGATACACCACAAGGTCCCCGAAATGTTGGATGGCTCACAGGACACCGAGGCCTTCCTGGTCACGTGAACCCTCCTCCAAACCGACCTGTTCTGATCTTGATTGACTACTCTCCTTTACAGGAACTAACTCATCGCAGCGAACCTGACCGTGAACACTACATGGCTATGGCCAGTTCAAATCTCAAGAATGTTAGTGGCTACGAACTCGAAGCTCTGTTTACCTGGTCACGCCAGATGGAACCAATTGAAGCCGGCATCCTTCCCACTGGAGAACTACGTTTCTGCATCTCAAAAAGATTGCGGACCCAATGGAACATCCAACTTGACCCCTCGAATTTGGAGTTTCGCTATTGCGACCTGGAAGGTGATACATTCCAAGTTCCCAATGATATGACGATCATGCAGCTTTTGGAGGAATACCGGCCCGAATGGCGACTCCGACAGTACAACTACATCGAATCCTCTTTGCTTATCCCAGGTACCTCACAGCCTTTCGTGCTACGTCTGCGATGCCACAAAGTTAGCCCCGGCGTGATTCTGCCCTGAAGCGCTCACTGGCCAAAAAGAGAATGCTCGATTGTTCTTTTCGTTGCACCTATGACACTTTATTAACACGGAGGTTTCTTTGGATTTTACCTTTCGATTTATTCTCACCTTTTTAGGCTTCGGACTTTGTCCTTTCCGTGGACCTGAACAATTTGATTGCTGACTGGACTCCACTATTATTATTATTATTATTACTATTCTCCAGCTTGACTTATGTCTGCATTTTCATGATTCCTCAGCCTTTGTCGCACCATTTCACGCATTTCTGATCGTTTCACCTATGGAGCATAAACGAGACGCTACCGTGGCGGGCTTGGCTTGGCCTTCGAATCCCAACCGCGGACTCGCTCCCACAAACCCAGACCAAGCACCAGACGACCAGGCTTCTGAACTATGTCATTCTACCATCCCTGACCCTACGACCGGGACCACTTCGGCACCTTCGGCAGCTGACACCTCAACTACCGATATCGGAACTACTCCCCATGCTGATACATATTCAGGCCCTGCACCTCCTGATGTTCCTTTTCCGACTGAGCCAAGTCCTGCACACCACTACCTCCATCGTGCTCACTTCTCATCCCGAGTGGTCCACCAGATCCACTTCAAGATCATTACCCACTCCAACAATACCAGGGAGTTATTCATCGAAGAGATCCCCATGTCAGGGCTCTCCAAATGTCGTGACCCCGAGCACTACTTTTATGCTCTTTCGGGCAACTGGGAGTGGTCCCTTCGCACAGCGGATTATTGGCGCCATCACTTTGAGATTCCCCTGGTACATGGGCATCATCCTTTTCACAACATCCCCATTGAGCCCACTGCACCTACGGAGGCAACCCGCTTTATTCCGAAGATCCAAGAACTTGCCAAACAACTTTCAACCACTTTGACGGCTGCTATGGCATCTGGGGAAATCAACGACACGTGGAGGATGATTGAAGGAATGAGCTTTCGTGACGCGATCCAAACACTTCAAGCTGAGGCGAATCTCCCGTCTGAGTGACTGAACGCGGCTCTGTACATTAGCACCGGAAAGCCTTTTGTATTTGAATGATCTTGCCGACATTTGCAGCGATGTTCTTCCAAAAGAATCAAACCCCGCTACACGCGGGGTGTGTGTGTAACATCTGAACAGATGTAAAACTTCTATTGTTCTAATCTTTTCACATTTGCAGGGGGCAGTAGCACCATTGCAAGTCTACTGCCAACGAAGACGCTTGCAATTGGTGGTGATATCTGGCCTGATCAGCCAGATGTACCTGCATCAGTTTTGTTTTTCATGATGGGATGTGGCTAACCCGAGAACCACCAAGCCGTCATTCAAACAATTTATTTTACACCTGGCATTACGTTTGATCATTCATGCTTGATTCAATTGCATCAGAACCTTCCTCAGTTTTTCGCCGAAACCATGTCGCCGACAGTATTTTGATTTTTTGACTTATTTCGCCGAGATCATGTCGCCGATGAACTTTGGGTTATTTTGGGAAGCCATCGCCGAAACATTATTATTATTTTGGATTTTCAACATGCTGGTCAAAACTTTATGGACTCTGGTTAAAACTCCGTTTGACAATATTGGATGCCCTACATCGTTTTCGAGAAGTACCTCATGTGGCTCCTTTATAAATCTAACGATCTAGGCTGGTTTGCATGTTTCAGGATTCAGTTCCTGCCGGATCATATAATGATCCATTCTTGTCTAGTGTGTGCGCGCTTTGGTGTTGGCATGTTGGTGGCGGTGCAGGGTGCTGCTGCAGGGTGCTGTTTCAGGTGCTGCTGTCAGAGTCGTGTGTGCGCTTTGGCGCTGGCTGCAGGTGCCGCTGCATGGTTCTGCTGTTAGAGCGATGTGCGGGTTTTGGAGCTGCGTGAATCAGGTGATGATTGGCGCAATGCATTTTGGAATGCGTTTTTGGGATGCATTTTCCTGGGCTGGCCAGATATGCATTTTTCCCCTGGTAAAATGCATGTTTTTTGCATGCTGGCCAGCCCAGGAAAATACATCCCGAAAATGCACAGTTTTTTTGGGTGGGAAATGCGCAAAAGCAACACGCAGAATCAGGTGACGGCAAAAATTGCTGATGGGCCACAGGTTTTGGTTTGGGCAGGTGGTTCATGTTACCCTAGGGCCCTAGGTTCTCATATCATAAATCATATCCAAGCCTTGTTCTTAGCATATCTGATCCCCTGGGTGTCCGTATTGATGGCCCCGTTTGGAGCTTACAAAATGGTATGCACTTGGTATAGGCACTGTTTGAGATTTACAAGTTGGTACGTATTTGGTATCGGTATGAGGTCCATGATTTGATATGCTTTTTTGCTATGCATTTTCAACATGATGGGATCTATTTTATGCCTCAAGCCTTGTGGCTGAAAGGCATGTCATAAGATTGCGTTTTTGCCGTAGCAGAAAAGGTGAGCGCTTGGTTGCCACCAAAAAGTATCTTTTGCTATCTGGGGTCTATGCTGGGGTATTTCAATTGATATCTTTAAATTTAGAATATTCTCAGATATTCTCAGATATTCTCAGCTTCATTGTATATGCAGCAACATTATAGTTCTTATATAATTTATTACGATATATTTTGTTTTCAAATATGAATTTATGTCACTGCATACAAGGCATCTCCTGCCTCAGGTAAACACGATAAATCGTGACCCCCGCCCGCTTTGCGGCCCGAGCTGAGCATCCTGCCCGCAAAGTCATGTTTTGTTGCAAGTACTGGCGAAACCTCATAGCGATTGCTACAGTTGGTGGCAGTACCAGTAAGGAAGGGGGAGCCAATCACCCTTCCCAACATACTGCAGGCAACATGATGGCAACACGCACTTGAAAAGGAGAAGTATGGTACGGAGAGCTCAGAAAATGTTGGCAATTGGAGAATCTTGGAACTCACAGAGGGCTTAGCTGATCAAGATTGGCGTACTTCATGGCCTGCGGCAAGTGGGGCTCAAATGAGGAACACCAGGTGATGATCTGATCATGTAGCACAACTAGAGTTCAGATTAGTACAACTTACACCAGGCTCACTGGCGGGAGAACACAATTTCTAGGATTGAAGGACCTCCTTTCATTGACGGTCCTTTGCACGCTCTTGTTATAGCTGTGCCTCCTTCTTGAAAATCTGCACAAATGATCGCATGGTTTCACGCGCAGTCCTGAAACTTTGGCACCAAGGCTTTTACTTCTATCTATCTATATACAAAGAGGTGCAAATTCCCATTAGGAAGCACTGCGAGTCACACCAGTCCTCCTGAATGATGAAATCTCTTGCTTTTCCTTGCTGAGTCTTACAAAACAAGCGGAACAATTCCAGAGTCTTCTTCTCGTGACTCTGGCAAGTCACTTCTCCAGGTCCAAGCTCCCTGCCATCTCATCAAACAGGGTTGGCATTTGCCTGCGCCAGGCATCTTGGCCTCCACGGCAATGTTTTTGCATGTTTTTGGCCAAATGATCACGGAAGGAGCAATTGCAGCACAAAAACATCTGGACCTCGCAGATCTGCTAAGACCATCTGCAGGTCTCTTGCAGTGACACGTCCGTCCTTGCCCATCAGTGCAAATGCAGCATGGCACAAACCTTGACTTGGGATTTGCAAACTGCGGCCATTGAGTGGGTACAGGCTGGAAAGGCTTACTTCAACAGCCAGAGTGCAAGAACATGCCTAACTTTTAGATCTCATGTAGTTCTTGACCTCTACACTTACAAATAATGATCTTTATCGGTGTTATTTCTGTTCTTTAATACAAACGAAACTAAACTATGTGTAACAATAAGTTATATATATATATGTAAAACTTACAGCTTAAGGGCTTAAGGGTTAGAAGCAGGTCTTAGTCGCCAGTCTGCAAACTTTCACTCTCCTGATCAGAATCAAACGTGGCGAAGGCGGCATCTATTGCCCGGTTGTTCCGGCAGACCTACAAAATTCACAAAACTAAGCGATCAGCTCCCAAACAAGTCGGCTGTAGAATCCGTGAACCTATGACACGTAATGACTCGGAATCGTTTTGTTAAGATTTGGGAAGGAAACGCCGCTTTTTCCAACTGAGGTGGAAGGCATGACTCCTAAGTGTTATTTTAATATGTCTTGATCAATACAACTGGATGCCATGTCCGCACATCCAAGACATGCTGCACAGCTGGGCCGCACACCACGTACCACATGGCAGCAGCTGTGAACTCTGTCCTCCCCAAGGCTGAATTTTATATGACCCAGGGCTGTCTGAGGAATCACGAAGGTTGTAATCTTAGGAGTCTTTTCAAGTCTTTTCCATGAGTTGACACGTGACAGCATGTGGCTTGTCGATGTTTACTGCGCATGCGCAGAAATCATATGAGCATATATATATATATATTACAGTATTCTTTTACACACACACATATATATATTATAAAAATTATATATTGTATATAACTTGTTATATTACATATCTTACAGTAAATTAATTTATATTATATATATATATGCGCGCTCACATGTTGGACCAAGGTCCCGTGGGATACATTGCTGTCAGCGGTTTGGCGCGGTCCAGGTGATCTGACCATCTCTTCTCCGATCCAATGCATGGCAAACTCGTTCTGCAGCCACACCCCCCATGCCACTCCTTACAAAGCGAACTTCATGCTTTCAAAAATTTCAGCGAGCTTAGCGAACTTCATGCTTTCAAAATGCAAGATATGCAAGTTGGAAAGGCTTCTAAACATTCTAAACACAAGTATAGATGAAATCAACAACGAACCAAAAAAAAACAGGTGTTCTCGCAAAGCTGTGTCCCACGCTTCACAAGAACCCCCTTCAAGTCTTGGGCACTTAAGCAACCTGTCAAATGCTGTCCAGTTCCAAACACGAGCGTCTCAGTGCCAAACTGCCAAACTCTGTGAACATCTGAGAGTCTGAAAGAGTCTGAAAGAGTCTGAAAGAGTCTGAAACATTGACGATCGTGACAAGATATGACTGCAGCATGACAAGCCCAGCACAAGCCAATGCTGTGCCAATGCTGTGCCAATGTGTGCGAAGAAGCCTTGATTTCGTACATCAAAATGCGTGAAGAGCGCCCGAAGCTCCACTAGGGCCTTGGTAAGCGCCATGGACATCCATTGGTCTTGAAACCAATTGCATGTGATTACTTAATGTTAAATAATGTTATACATACGTATTTATACTATTTATTATATATATATGTATATATATATGTATATATATATATGTATACACATAATATATGTATTATGTATATATATATAATATACTATATTGTTATATACCTTGTTTATCCATGTTTATCATTCAGCGGGTAGACTCAAGGCTTGCTATTCAGTTCTGTGTTAGGTTCCCAATGGCCGCACACAGGGATCAGACGCTTTTTTGAACTTCGTATTGATGGGCCAGCAAAAGGAAAATGCCCTCCCGAAGCCAAGACAGCTAAAAAGTCCCCATAAATCTGACTGGATTTTATCAACTTGCAAAGAACTTCCTTTCCAGCCAATCATCCAACCGGATTCTTCTGACACTACCGCGCTAATGACTAGGAGATGCAACTCGGAGATACTTGAATTCCTCAAGGTCTGCACTCCAAGACAGAGCAAATCCTGCAGACACTGCAGTGTCCACCTCTTGGCTCAGGCCACGCCTTTCTCAACTCTGTCATGCGTGCATAAGACTCTACCTCACACAAGAAGCACTGAAAATCAGGACGAGCAGCAGCTTTATTCCTCTTGAGAGGAGTTTCAGGAGTGTGATGTAGAGAATGCTTTTTTTGTTCGAATTTTTTGTTCTCAATGTCTGAAGCTAAGGCCAGTGCACACTGCAACACTCCAACAGATAAGGTGGGAGAGACCTGGACAGAACGCGTGCTAGACTGCGATGGACTGCTATGAACTGCACGGATGTCTACGGCGTCTACCGTCTGCTTCAGCGTTGAACACGGAGCTTCGCCCCCTCAATTCCCGTGCCTCACTGTATCCACTGAACCAGGTATGCTCGAGGCATTGCGTGGCATCTGGACCTTGCCCACATCGAGTCACAGTTCTACAAGAATCACAGTCTCTCATTTGTTCTGAGTGTGATCCGTTCATGGCAATTGCAGTGCAACCCCAAGAAACAGAAAAGGCTTGAGAATCTCAAGGCTTGTCACAAATGTGACATTCAGACTGACATTCAGACAGTGACATCGCGGAGCGTGACTTGTATTTTTGCATGTCTCTTGATGCACTTGTAAGATGGGTTTCAGCAGAGAAATCATGCTTCAAAGCTGGAAAAACCGGAGCTGCCAAAGTTCAGCGCTGAGAACATGACGTAAGGCGTCATCCTTGTCCAGCATTCGCAGCAGGAGGTCATTGCCTTGGACACAGGGCAACGCGGAGCACATCTCATATCTCGTCACATCTCGTCATACGCCAATCGTTTCAAGGGGTCTTCTCTACACCCCCATTCCTACCGCATCTCAGTCCACAGAGAAGAAGGAAGGCAAGAAGAAAATAAATGTGCAAAGGACAAAAATGACTGTAGATGCACACAAACTTGTATCAAAAATGCATCGAGCCCTGTACCTTTTGCAGTCTCTATGAGAATGCCTTGTTCTTCGAACAGTGAAGAGCTTGAAGGACATTTCGCGCGAGGCCACGCATGTTGCGCTCACAAACCAATTGGCGAACACACCCTTCGTAGTTTGAGATACGAATCATCTTGAATAGTGACAGAAGTATGAGGGCTCTGCAGGCTGCTCACTTGACTTTGAGCACTTCTAAACTTGAGACTCGCCAAATGGAAAAGTCCTCGCGGTGTCCTGCACACTACCATACACTACATACACTACATACACTACCACTTTTTGAGTGATAGTCTGGCCTAGGATGGCCTCAACTTGAATTATGGCTTTATATGGTTTAGGTGTACTAGCAGTTACTAGCAGCTTGACAGGAGCCTGGCTTTGCAACAGTCTCCTGCGACCGATAGCAAAACTCAGCATGCATCGGAATTCGTTCAGCACACAACTACGTTTTTGCGGGCATGGGTGAGAGGGCATGTGTCATTGGTGCGGTCTTTTACCCGAGCCCTAAATGACACAGGACACCTGTACAACTTGCCTTTTTTACTAGGACTTGTTCCCAGTGATTTCGATCTGAATCTGTGTTATATTGCCATCTGAAGCCATTGCCTGCAGGCCTTGGCTGTTTGGGTGACTCCAAATTTGGCTGTTTCTCTCAAAATAATTCCAAATATACATATTATACATCTGTTGCATACTGTTCTGAAATTCGGCTGAGGTGGGACTGTGGGACAGAGAAAGACATAAAAACACTATAGCAGTACTATAGCCACGATGCTCAGAAGGCTCTGGATGAGGTCTCAGAAGATCTGTTTTCGACATTTGCACCTGATGCCAGTGCTTGCTGCCGTTCTCCTGGTAGAACTTCCACATGTAGCCCTCTCCTGCAGGAACTTCGATAGGCTTGTCCTCGCTCCTTTCCTTGGCTGTTCTGCTAGTGAACCTCAAGTAGCGTAGCATCATGTGTGTGCGCAAGTGCTAGTGAACTTCAAGTAGCCTACTTACTTGTTTCAGAAAATGAATCATGACACCGAAACGAAAACGCTAAAACCGAAGTGTGAGCATGCCAAACATGTGAAAATCGCAAGAAACTCCAGGAACGCCGAGGTTCCTCTTTCCATTTGGGGATTGGAAGTTGGGTCCATCGACCAATGTCTTTGTCAAATGTCCACATGAAGCCGGGCCCCGCAACGACGGTGGGTTGCCTTTGTTGGAAGTCTAAACCATCAACGTCAAAAATGAAACCGTTCTGATATCCTTGGGCAAGAATCTGCCGACTCTCCTGCACCCCCCTTGCCTGAGTATTTCTGGAAAGAGATATTTTTAGGATGCTACTGTCAATCGAGAAGACAATGGGTCGTAAAAAGTATCAAAATTGGCAAACAAAAGCCGGGCTGCTCAAACTGATCCAAGACATGCCAATCAGGTATGTCCACCTGATGCCATTTGCCAGGATTGCCGCCCACAGAGGAAAACTTCCACATCAGGCCGTTCCCTGCATATTCTGTAGGTGGATGATTTGCGCTGTCCGCATACCAATCACCAATCCCTTCTTGGCTCCATTCCTTTCGACCATCTTTCTCGCTGTACCTCCACATCATGCCTTCACCAGCAGGCTGTGCTGGTGGATGAAGCTTGTTGTCTACCTCCCAATCTGGAATAAGCGCCTGCTTCCACACGCGCTTACCATCCACAGTGTCTCCTTGTGTGATCCAGCATTTATGCACTCTGTTGCCCTTTCTATTTTCAAGTCCCTTACTCTGAATGGCAATGCAGGCAAAGAAGCAAGACTGAGGGGGGGAACACCGACTGCCTTTACCTCTCGTCCAGGGTCACGAAAAAGCAAGAAACAACAAAGAGTATCAAGATATGAAAGATTTATCACTTCCAAAAAAAACCTTTAAACCAGTTACAGTAATTGTCCAATTCCGACCGAGAGACGAGACCACATGAGTCCCGGGCCAGCAGGCAAATCAGGTGCGTCTTTGGCATGCCATCGAGGAATTCTTTGCTGCTGCCAGTATTGATCCTCGACACCAAATCCATGCAACAAATATCAACAAATGACTTCACTACTGGTATGGAAGCACGCAGCGTTCTTGGTATACATTGAATTATATTTTTGGAGTCTCCCCTGTTGAAAGCTTTCTTCAATGTGCGATCTACATGTCATAGGAATGCACTAGGCTTTTTGTCCTCTGTGACATGCTCTGTAGAAACTTATAAATATCATTAAATATCTGAAGCAGGACCGCCAATCTCAGGATCTTTTCATAGGCTATGTCGCTATGTCAGACTGCGCCCCCGGAAGGTTGCCGTGCCGGCACCGTGCCGGCCTGATAGACCCACATCAAACCGTTGCCAGCTTCTTCGTGCGGCGGCCGAGTTGGACCATCTCGATGCCAATTGTTCCGATGCACTTGGTGCCAAGCCAACAAGCCATGCTTCCGTGTGCATTTCCACATGAAGCCTCGACCTTGAAAACCACAATGACAATGAGATCATAATCCACCAGAATCAGAATATTATCATATCAATTAATATCAATTGATATTGTATTTAATCAAAAATATCAAAGAACAATTGATAACCAACACCAAGACTGCCACGGTTACATACCCAGCGCGTGTCAATACTCACTGCTCTGGAACTCTCTCTATGTTGTGTGCTATTTTGGCTGTTTGGAGATTGGTACTTGAACGCCACTAATTAACTTCCATGGGAAGAGCTCTCGTGGTCCTCAGAAATAGACATACTCAGCTACAGTACAGTAACTCAATGATCCGAGTATCGATGGACCCGTGTACGCATTCATTATCGTTCAACGCACTTACTCACATTCACATGCCACCAAATTGCCCGCCAGCCAATCCCCGGCGGTCTGCCCCAAGGTAGCAAATCGAGTTGTAGGGGTCGGGCCAAGGTTCTGCTAAGTACTTCTCTCTAGTACTTCCTTCTGGTTCAATAAGAAATGTCAGGATCTAAAGTGTGTGTCGTAGCTGCTAGCACGGCCAAATTTATTCTTGTCCAAGTAGTACCCGGGCAAGCTGGGGCCAGAAGTTTCAAGAATTAAAACTTATGGGCAAAAACAGAATGCGCCCAGAGGATGTCAAACAGCACCATGTGCGCTGCAGAAGAATTCTCTTGACATCTATTGCTATTAGTTTCTTTCTTCTTGAAATGTCCTTATCATGGACCCTCTTTTCTCCTCTTCTCATCTCATCTCATCTCCTCGAATCTCTTCTCAGCTCTTCTCATCTCAACTCTTCTCTCAGCTCTTCTCATCTCAGCTCTTGACAGCTCTTCTCATCTCAGCTCTTGACAGCTCTTCTCAGCTCTTCTCACCTCTTCTCAGCTCCGCTCAGCTCTTCTCAACTGTTCCTTTCTCTTTGAATGTCGGCACGACGGAAATTTCTCTCCTAAACATCCTTTTTCCACGTTGTATGTATGCGTAGTGTCTTGTCATGCACTGTCGCGTGATTTTGTACATCCCTGCATGCTGTTGTACAGTTTGGTAACCACATTCCCTAGCCTCAGAGTACGTTACAGACCTCAGAGATCCCTGGATGACACGGACTCCATCTTCACGCAAGAAATCAACCAACGACTTATCGAATTGCTCACTCATTTACTCAATTGCTCAAGCACTCTCATTGTAGGCCTTCCTTTCTTTAAGGTCTTCCGTCCCTTGGAACATTACACCCCCAATAGTCCGAGCTCTTTTGGCACGGCAAAATCATCAAACTTAACATCATTGGGCACCTGCAGGCAGGAAGTGCTTCGCAGGCTGATCTGCACATAAACCGCGCAGTCCCCGAGGAACAGGAACTTGATGCCAGGCGCCACCCTGAATCAGCGACAACGCGCTCAAGTAGTAACAACTCACGGTGATACAACCTAGCATTGAGGTGGTCAAGGGCGGCACTCTTCGGGCATCTTCTACATATTGGTGGGCTGGTCAAGAAACATCAAGAAAACTGTTTCAAAAGCTGCTACACAAATCTCAATCCCGAAATCTGTCGCCGCCTTGGTGGCTCATGAGTGTTTCTTGCGTCACATTTGGAGGGTCTTATCAATTGTCCTTACGGTTAGAATTTTATTCTGTAATGATGTGCAAAAAGGGTCAACTTTGCCTTATCCGACCTGATCTCCCTTGCCCATAGCCATATTATATAGTCTGATCTCTCATCTGCATCATGCACGTGGCCGGGTGCCAACTTCTGATTCTTTGTACATCCAGCCTGCTGAAGCCACATAAACCCAGTGCCAGCATCCATGCTTGGGGGTTCTGGCTGACCATCTGACCAGCCTGAAGCATGGATACTTGCACACAGTTTGATCTTTTTTTAATGACTTGCTTACAATTCTCTGAACCGAGGGATTGCAGCTTGTTCAGTAGGTGCACATCTTTTAACATGCTGAGGTCCTTTTCTTTCGAACTGCTCATGCTTGGCATGTACTTGGCCCAATTCGTCAACACAAACTACTCCTAAGCTGCCAAGTAGGCAGACTAGCATCAGGAACCTTCCACGACATTGTTTTTGCATGTTGCGCATGCAGCAACTGCGTCAGTCCTGGGATGCAAATCTGTGTCCAGCCGTAGTCTTGTGGCTCAAAGCTCCACATGAAGCCTGCTACCAGGTGAAGAGTTGTGGATGTGATGGCTTTCTCAAAAGCATGGTTCATCTTGCGTTTGCTGGTTTTCTGCTAGAGCAAACCTTTTGAAATTGAGACGTGTGGTAATTTTGAGATCTATTATATTGACTATAAGGTGTTTTGCTTTGGCATTGACGGGATGATCTTGGATGAACTGGCCTTTTCAATTGATCGTTTATTGATGTTTATTGTCTTATCTTGAAGCTGCCACTTCAGATTGCTGGCCTCTTCCAGGCGGCACAGCAGGTTGCGGGTTGACCTCCTTTGCGATCCATCCAGGGATGAGGAGCTGTTCCCAGACCTGAAATGTCTTGACCGGTTCTTGGCTTACCGGCTTACCCGCTTACCCTCTTGGCTGGATCTAGCAGTCTACAAGGCGGCATGCAGGAACGCTGTATTGATACAGTATTTCAGCCAAGCCACTTTGCCGTGTCTCTCTTGGAAAACCCACCGCATACCAGGACCAGCCCGAGTATTGCATGGACGCGAAGGATTCTGCATCTCTTTTGGCAGTTCCTCCTGGAAGCTGTGCGTTTTCAAGACAGCCCCAAGAATGCACCTAGTTCACAAGTCGGCGCTGCCTCAGCCATGGAATACATATGTATGCAAGAGTGTAAAGAAATGTGGACTTTGACGCACATTCAGGCACTTTCCCCATTTTTGATAGCATCGATTTCACGGCCAGTAAAAAATCAAACTCCCGTTCCGGTATCCCCAGCCAGAATCACCTGGGTCCATCCGTATATCGTGTGCTTCCACTGCAGCCCAGGACCAGCCTCAAGAATACACAGCTGTAACGAACCAGATCGAACCAGGGCAAGTGGCAGCACAAACTGCACAAGTCAAGTTGCTGGTATCCGTGGAATTTCTCCAATACCACCATGGCGCATTTGCGCAGGAATTTGTTCCCAAATGGGTCCTGCAACTGCAATGGAATCTGTGACTCCCAAAAAAGGCATTTCCCACTGTGAGCAGGAAGAACTTTTAGGAATCACTGAGCAGATTTAAAAAAAGATGCCAGCAAATCTTGTCTCACTCCAAATACCTTCCGCTGCTCTCTCCTTTGAGATCGGACCGTCGATGCCAAATGAAGCCATCCCCCACAGGTGTTTTTGGCATATCCAGAGAAGTTGCATTTGGAATACAAACCTGGGCAACATGAAGAAACGGAAACTCACAAAGGATAACCTGGGAAGTTGCAGAGTTTGTGGCTTCCGTATCAAAGCCGTCAAGACTCTAAGGGTTCCTGGCCCTCCCAACCGCAGCTCAACCTGTGGCTTTACCTTTCCAGAGCCTGTTTGAACTGCACCAATCTAGCAAATCGACTGCATCAAACCTGCGTGATCAAACCTGCGTGATCCACGCCTTACATGTCCCTACAACAACAGGAGTTCGCTCGCATATAACGTTTCCAGCAACTTGCTTCCACGTAGAACCGTCCTGTAGCCACATGAAGCCACGCCCTGCGGGGTTCTTGTGAACTCCATCAGGTATCCGATGCTGCCTAGGACTGAGCAGGTTTGATGGGGGCTTGAGATTCTGAGAGACACAGCGAAAGAAACGCCAAAAACCCTTGGTAGGTCACACGGACACCTTGGATCCTTGAAAGCACTCAGAGCTTACTGGCTCCAACTTGAATTCCAAAGGCAATAGTGAAATTTGAACCCTCCCATGTCATGAGTTTTGGGCAGGCTGCTTCCACTCACGTCCTGAGCTCTCAAACTTCCACATAAATCCATCCTCAAGAGGCCTTTCACATGGTAGTCTTGGCCCTTTCGCGTGGTCATCCTGTATTGCCTCCTCCACTTTCTCTTCCCCTTCCTTATGACATTGCAGCCCGTTTAGAGGGCAAGCATTGCACACCCAGCATAGATCTAGCACTTCCTTGTGTGCTTTTGCACAGCTTCCCACCTGCCACACAGCGCCATCTGACTGCCTATCAGTGGCTTTTCGTGCTACAACCTCACAACAACATCGTAGGAAAGCATGCTTATTGAAGCATACCAGTCAGTGTGTGTGCGTGTGTTCTTGAGTCATCAATTGGTCGCGTCCCTGACACCATTTTTCTTCACTTGGCTCGATTGCAGCTAAGGGGAAGTCTCAAGACCCGTAAACAGTCCGCGCACCTTTGAGAAAGCATGCATCGCGCGATCTTTACAAGACGCCGTCCTTGGCTTGTCAAAATTTGGTGAAGTCCTCTTTGTATACTTTGCGTCTGACTTTGAACGATGACCTCAACAACGAAGCCTCAGGGTTGACCCATGGACCCATAGATGAGTTTCATGTCAGCCTGGCTCTTCTCCCATTACGATGTGCTGGTTTAAGATTTCTTTTGGCCCTGCACATTCAAGACAAACCTTGAATGAGATAAGTACAAAACGCATATTATCTATTGTGTCCTGCCAAGCTTCTGACCAAAAATGCTACAAAGCCGGTCACAGCCCAAGGCAGCATGATCACACGCAACACCATGCTTGTCGCAGCAATAAGCAGTCCTCAGAGGAGCGGAAACGTGCCTTCATGCTTCCACTTTTAGGCTGAACCTGGGCTTAACAAATCCAATCCGAACAAAGAAAGCAATTGTCGCCAGCGGTAATAATTACAACCCCAAATCTACGCCATAGATAAAGTAAGCCAACTTTGGTGGTAATGTTTCTTTTTGCTGTTCGGCAATATTTGTTCTCACGTTCTTTTGCAACTATGTATTCGTTTTCATCAGGCGATTTGTTGGGCAAAGCTATTCACTCCCCTTCCTTGAAAGGCGGGGGGCTATTAATCCGAGCCCTACAACAATGTGCTCACTTTGGGCCTTTGTTCAATCATTTGTTTTGACACCATATGATCATTGGTTAAATGCATTCCTGAAACATGCTAAAACACGGCATGAACGCTGTTAAACGTCTTAAAACCTACTTAATTAATATTTTGGGCTATGAGCTGGCTGCCGGCGTAGGACCCTGCATCAACCAAGGAGCTTCTTTGATGTCCATGCTGTCTTGTAGCTGTCTTTTTGCAACTCACAATCAAAGGGATCTGAAGAGCAGCCTTCTTGCTTGGTCTGGGCGCAGCAATACGCCTGTCATTTGAGCGGTTGTGCAATTTCAAGGGCAGAATCGAAAACACAGACTTCTGGTGGCGAAGACGGATCGCAATGCACAAGCTGCTCGACCTTTGATGTTTTGAACAGGACAACTCTTTGGAAAAGGCTGCAGAAACTCATGACTATTGGCCTTCTTCTCCTCCGACCAATTGAGATCCCAGCTTTCCTTTTCCACGTTGCCTAGGGAATAGGGCCAAGCATACGTACACATATGTATAACATACACATACTTATTCCCAAGCACTTGAAAGTCTGACTGTTCGACTGAGTAGGGCACAGTCAAAGGATGTGGCCGTGGATGCATGACTCCAGTAGCCCGAAGCTGGGTGTACATGATGGGTTTTGCCCGCAGAATGAGCACCGCTGTCAAAAGGACTAAATTTTAGAGTCCTTGCATTGTCAGAGTCCTTTTAACATCATCTTAACTGGCTCTGGCTATGAGGAAAGGTAAAACAAAAGCAGCGCTGCGAAATCAGTTCTCTTTTAGCACCAGAGACCAAAGAGGACCAATGCGAGTCCAAGCGCAGCGATAAATATGAAATGCCTGATATATCTTGATACTTGAGCATTGGCAGGTGGTGTTGGAGGGGCAGAGTGAAAAGGACAATTCCCATCCTTTTTGCCCTTGGTCCTCATTGAACTCTGCTCCGTGACAAAGTAGTTCTTGAGCAGTAGACCAATGCCATATCCCGCAAGTACAGTCAAAATCATACCCAACAACATACAAAAGACGTTGCCGCAGGAACAACCTCCGTACCTTGGATTGCACTTTTGATTTCTGACCATGAAGCATCACATGAATCCCTTCATTCAATTTTTGAAAGATTGGTGCTTGCAAGACAGAATCCAGCCCAAGGGCAAAGGGGTAGGCTGCTGAGCCCCTGAATGATTGGCAGTGGTCGAAAAGATTGTAAATGATTGTAGGGAGAAGGGATGGCTATAGTATTTCAAAGCACAAAATAATTAGACATAAGAATTAAGCAAATAGTTGAATAATGTTAAATAGCCATTGCTTCTTCGATGTGCTGCCACTGTACAGGCACCTTGGTTGCCCGATGTCTCCTTTGCAAATTGATTTAATGACAACTTTTCCGACAGACTTCTTCCCCAAAGAAATCAAAAAAGGACAAAAGGCTGTTTCTTACCAAGGGGCGTCAATTTCTCATGAATATCATAAATGAACATGTTTTCCTGCACTAAGTCACTATTGCTCTTTCCTACTGTGGGGCTAAATTTGCCTCTGTGACTGTGAGCTGGCAAAAGATCACCATCCATCCAGGTCAAAAGCTTCTTATAAATTACGAGTATGATGAGTATGAAAGCTTCATACATTTATCGATTTTTCAAATGTTCGGAGCACATGGAAAAACGATACTGTTGGTTGGGTGTCAACATAATGACCTCCGCAACAAATATAACCTCGCAGATTGTGTCGTATCAACTGATGTCACACCATGCGACTGGAAAGCTATATTCCCATATACATATATATACATATATATATATACAGAATCATGCACATTTATATGTTCTACATTCTACGACAGTGCCCAGACTTAACCCATGAACTACTTCCTGGATCTTCAATCATCTTCATAGATCTTCATAGAATGCATCTGGTCCTTCTGATCCTGTCATGTTTCTTTGGAGTGTCAGTGTAGTTTGTAAGTCTGCTAGCCATCTTGACCAACCATTTCCTGCGAAACCCACTTAAGGAAACAAAGACTAAGACTGAGATACAGAGAGCACTGCTTAGAAGGAAAGCAAATAGTAAGGCGAACACTAGAGTTCATTCAGTGACCTCTGGAAGGATCATAATGGAATAGGCCGCAAAGAGGTGTATGGGCTGTACATTCTGTTTGAGGTCCCTGATAACAACCCTTATCTTTCCTCTAGACACTTTTCTACTACCACAAAGCCCTCTGCAAATGACCCACAAGCACATGGCAGTGAATTATTTTGGCCTGTACAGAGAATGATCCTTTGTGCAAGCAGGCCAAAACTCCTTGTACAATTTGGATGTCGCTTTCTTAGCTTGACTGGATTAAACTAAACCCATGCTGCCTGCATTATCTGATTCTTGCTCTCCCAAGCTGTGCAAATAGCCTTGCTTCAGGTGGAGAGTCCAACTACTTTGCAGCTTCAGGCACTTGTGATGGACGACATGTTCTTTCTCGTAGGCCCCATGCCTCTCCCCGACAAA
Source organism: Cladocopium goreaui (assembly GCA_947184155.2). Classification (NCBI taxonomy): domain Eukaryota; class Dinophyceae; order Suessiales; family Symbiodiniaceae; genus Cladocopium; species Cladocopium goreaui. The sequence continues at coordinate 144,111 of CAMXCT020006589.1, forward strand.
CAGCATCTGGTTGGTCCTCATTCGGATCTGATTTGGGGGACTAGAAGCTTCGCAGCTGGTTTCACGGATGCTCAATCTGCATTCCAAAGGTTAAAACTGTCCTGCAGAACTTGCCTGCAACATCTGCAACATCAACAAAAATGAGATCTGTAAACCTGACAGCAGATGGCAGCTGACATGACATGAGGACCGGTCTTTGAGTAGCTGCCCTGACCAGCACCAACATGTACCCATTTCTCCCGCTGGACAGTGGAGAATCCTTAGAGGCAGAAGCTAGAAACTAAACAAACATGTGCCGCATGGGAACTCAAGGAGATAAAAAGAAAACTTGTGTTTCAGGGATCTTCAAGGATGGAGGTTGCCATCAGGATGCTGCATCCAAGCCGCCACAATCGCCTTCTCCGCACTGCTCACAATCGTCTAGCTGATCACGAGGTTCTTGTGCATCCACTCCTTGCGTCAAATGCTCCAAAGCAGGGCCACATCACACAGAGCAAAGTCATGCAAAACCCATGTTTATCGCACCATATCGCTGCAGATTGAAAGTAAAAACAGTAGGGCTTAATTTAGACATGCAGGGGGTGAAGCAGAATTGATCCCATTGATCAATCTGATGTCCCAGTGGTTGGTTCTGTAGCATGCGCGACCTATCTGAAAATGTTGGTCATCATCTACTGCCCCTCTTCCAGCCCAGAATGTCTTTGAAATTTTTCGTTTGAAAGGAATCAGGAAGAAACACTACGGCTTTGTCGGATCTAGCAAAAAATCTAGAGATTGCAATGCCTTTTTTCAAAATTTCATTACAATACATGAAATTCACAACTACGTCTCTAACGGAAACCACCATATATTTCATGGAATGCAATCTTTATCAAAGAATATATATATAATATGTATTAATATGTAATGTATACAAAAAGTAGAGATGGATTTTCTGTTTAAAACAAGGTTTCAACGCCTGTAAGAAGCCGTGTCGGTTATGACATCAGACAATCACAGGATGATGGTGGAATTGTCCGAAACCGTAGTAATTTGCACATGTTCATTTTCTTCAACAAATTTCCATTAAAATTCCATGGAACGGTCGCCTCAAAATTGGAAAATCTAGTGTTTTACCACAACAAAACTGTAATTTTGTGTCCTGAGAGCTTCGTGGAAAAGTTCCTTTTTTGGCAAGGGAACGTCCAGCAGCGTAGCATGACGATGCATGACGTATTTGTGGAAGTGCAAGAGAACGTCCAGCAGCGTAGCATGACTTATGTGTTGAAGTGCAAGAGAACGTCACAACATCCGGAAGTGCAAGAGAACGTACCATGTAGTTGAAGTCAAAAAGATTCTTATTACCTCCCCCACCCCCCAGCCCCCCACCCCAAAATATAAACAGGAGCATGGCCTCTTACTGGCGTTTACACCTAAAACAAGAGTATATATTATGCGGAAATGTTTCTTCCTTCAAGAAAAAATCTTTGTGGAATGCTTTATCTTTGAACCAAGTGCTGCATGCTTTCAGGGCATACACCATTTTTTACACGAATACTGCTTAAACATGCTTAAACAGTATACTGACCTAAAGCATGTGCCGTGTTTGAAAGCACTCCTACTTCTTAAAACCTGCTTTCTTGAAAGGACCCGTCAGAAGCCGACGTGTGTCTCAAAGAATACAGCACCTTAAAATGAACATGCTGTCAGAGAAGACTGCACGTCTTCGAAGGGGAAAAAACAGTTCAAAGGAATACTGCGCAGTTTAAATGGAAACTGTAGCTTTTGGAGAGCTACTGCACTTTCAGAATGAACTACTGCATATGAAAAAGGCATGCTGAATATTTTGCAGGAATATTGTATATTCTTCAATGACAATAGGCGCACTAGACTATATATACTGCAGTCTTGAAAAATTTGCTGTGCGTTTTAATCAATGCTGCTTCTTTGCAAGAAAGATGCATTTTTAGCAAGGACATCTACTTTTGCCGAAAGAATAGTGCACTTTTAAAAAGAATAGGGCAACTTTGAACACTTGTACATGGTAATCTGTGGGAATGTTGTGCAGTCCCAGACAAGAGTCTCTGAGAATTGTTTTTGGATTGTTTTGTTTTTTCGAGGTCTTTTCCCGAATGCGTAGCAAGGGTTCCCGTTTCACTCTGGGGGTCTGGGGGTTGAGGGTGTGTTCGCTCGACGTTGCGTTTGTGCGCGCCACCATCCGCAACTGTTCGCTGCCTATGGTAAGTTCTGCAAAAGGGGTCACTTTTGGAGGTTGCGCATGTCGCGTTGCTTCGTTTCGCGTGGCAGGCGTGGCACTTCGTGACATTCAGACGTGTTTTGTAACGTGTCGAAAGTCTTTTTGTGCGGCAGGAGCAATACTTTTGCGACGTTTTCAGAAGATGCGTTGCAGTTTTCGTGGCAGGCGCAGCACTTTGGACGCATCCATCATCATTTTGCGTGGCAGCCGCAGCACTTTAGACGTGTCGTGTTGCGTGTTTTTTGCGAATCGCGTTGTCAGGGCTGCGTCAAGTGGCGACAAGGTGCAAATTCCGTGACAGGCGTGGCATTTTGTGAGATGTGCTGAAAATTGACGGAAGCCTTGCACGAAACATAGATTTTAAGGTAGCAATTTTGGAGCTTCATAAGAAAACTCGTAAGAAAACGTCGATTTTGAAGCTACAAAGTGTGAAAATTGGAGGAAGTCTCGCGCGAAATGCTCGTTTTGATGCTCCCACGTGTCTCGTCTCGAGTCTCTGGTTTGACTGTGGCCTCGCCGTGTCTATGCGGGGAAGCTGCAAAACCTCTCCTTTTAGAAGGTTTCCAAGCAGGCTGTCTGTCATGTCGTTTTCCGTGGCAGGCGCGGCGCTTTGTGACATTACAACCTGTTTGATAACGTGTCGAAAGTCGTTTTGTGTGGCAAGCGCAGTACTTTTGCGAGGTTTTCACAAGATGCGTTGCAGTTTTCGTGGCAGGCGCAAGATTTTGGAGATCTCTGTCGTCATTCACTTCAGACGTGCGTGCTCTACACTCCACACTCCACAGTCCACCCTTTACACTTCATGCATTCCACGCTTTACACTCTACACTCCAGACTCTGCACTTTACACTCTAGACTTTACACTCTACACTCCAGCCTCTACAGTTTACACTCCACACTTTACACTCCACACTTTGCCCTCCACACTCCACACTCCACACTCTACACTTTAGACTCCAGACTCCACACTTTACACTCCATACTTCACACTTTACACTCTACACTCCACACTCTACCCTCCACACTCCACACTTTACACTCCACACTTTGCCCTCCACACTCTACACTCCACACTCTACACTTTAGACTCCAGACTTCACACTTTACACTCCATACTTCACACTTTACACTCTACACTCCACACTCTACCCTCCACACTCCACACTTTACACTCCACACTCCACGCTTTACACTTGACACTTTACACTTTACACACCACACTCTACACACGACACTCCCCACTCTCCACTTTACACTCCACACTTTACACTCCACACTCCACACTTTACACTCCACACTGTACACTCCACACTCTACACTTTACACTCCGCACTTTACACCGCACACTTTACACTCCACACTCTACACCCCTCACTTTACACTTTACACTCCACACTTCACACTCCACACTCTACACTGTACACTCCACACTCCACATTCTACACTCTACACTCTACACTTTACACTCCACACTCCACACTGTACACTCTACGCTCCACACTTTGCACTCCACACTTTACACTCCACACTCTACACTTTACACTCCACACTCTACACTCCACACTTTACACTGCACACTCTACACTCGACGCTTTACACTTGACACTTTACACTCTACACTTCACACTCCACACTCTACACTCCACACTTTACACTCCGGGCTTTGCAGTTGACACTTTGCACTCCACACTCCACACTTAGCACGCCACTTTCTTCCATGCTCCACAGTCTACGGTGCACTGGTATGGTAACAGGGGAAAAATATACAAGACTGTTCAAATAAACTGTTTCACAAAAGTGTTCTCCGTGACTGCATATCCATGTGCTTCGACATCTGTACAATTAACATACGTGTGAGCATTCGGGTTCGTGGGCTGCATCTTGTTTTTCCATTAATTACCCTTTCAAGGTTTCAGCTGCGGTACTGGTAGTCTCGAGCTTGCAAGGTACCCGTCAACAAAATGAGGAGTAATCATGAAGTAAAAATGTAAAACAGGTTCAGTGGTCTAATTTGGAACATGCACTAAGCCATCTGTTCAGGCAGTCAAATCTCTGAGAAATCTTGAATAGTGTTGAAAACCTATTGCAGTTGTATTGCAAGAGTGCACTCATAGGGCGGTTCTGAAAATCTATTGGATCCCCTTGATCCCCTTGATCCCCTCTGAATTTTTGAGCAGAGGTAGCACTGGTGTGCAAAACGATGCGATTGATCCTATCAGATCCTATCGGTTCATGGTCATTGTGGTCATTATACTCACAGTCGCCGTGGCTCGTGTGTAGTAGGCATCGCCTGGCTCTCGGCCTCTTGAAACAGTTCTGACGGTGGCTGGGCTCTCAAATACCATGGCTCCGCGTACAGGTCAGGAGTTCAGCAATTCTAGTCTTTCTGTGGGTTGTCAAATGTTGGCGCATTTGGTTTTGAAATTTTGACAGTCCTGTAGTAGTTGCTAGTACTGACTTCTCTCTTGCTTTTCAAAAATCCACCCAGCCCATTGTGGGCTTGACATTCAATTCGCAGTGGCAGCATGCCATGATTCTGTCGGCAGTGTTAGAGCTTCACGAAACTTTACAGATTTTACAGTGCTGGTTGCGGATAGAAACGAAGCACCTGCTGAAGATCTCTGAGGTCTCAACATTGAGGCGACCACTTATTGAGCAGTGGATTCCTAGCAAGGCCGGGAAGTCACTACGGGAAGTCACTAATGAGGCTGTTCAACGGTCTGTTGCAGCCTGGTTGTGGGGTTTGCATTCATTCTGCTGACACCGACTCTGTTGCCAACATGTGTAAATTCAACAATGACACACAAGTGTATGAGGTCGTGGTGAAGCCTCACAGGTTGCTCATTCTTGATCTTCAGAACGGTTTGTTCTTCCCACCTTAGCGAGGAGAAAGATAGAATGCAAAATCCGGGAACTCAAGAAAAGGTTGATCCAATCGCATCTCGAGATAGATGCCGCTGGGATCCAATTTTCAGGCCCCCGGCCATGCTTCATCTTTGCCTTTGGGTGGTGGCCTCAAACAATATGGATATCAAGTCATATCAAAGAAATCGATCCTGTTTTACCATTTTACCCCTTCCAAATTTGAAACTTGCAGAATTGAGGTCGAAACCACTGGGCAAGGAACGGAAAGTCTCCCGTCATCAAGTTGTACAAGATCACTCCCGCCTGGTCTACCAGGACCATTTGTGTTTAATTATTTAACAGGGCGAAGGACAGAATCTGAAGACAGAATTGCATCAACGTCTTATGCCAAGGCTATTGCGCTCCAAATGTCTGTCTTCACGGTCATTTGCTGTCGAAAAACCTGAGCACTGCCGATGACTGCGCTAAATTCACCACAATGCCATTGTTGGTCGCTGAAGGACTGGATGTTTGAAAATGTGCAAAGATAAATTCCACGTAATTCCACCGTGTCCTCAGCTTCTTTGGCAGGCTTAGAGTGTGGCTTCCGGGGCCATGTACAAGCGTGTACCACCAATAAAGTTGGCAAACCTCAAAACAGGCTGGTCAACGGTAGGCACAAAATTGAATGGATCTTCTGGCATTGGTCTGCCATGCTGGCAAGATTGAGACAGCAGGAGTTCTTGAATTGCAGTCAAAACACAATTGGCTGATGACGAACGATTTAATATATTTCAATATGACTTGATAACAGTTGATAAAATGTTCCTTCCAGAATCTATAGTAGCCACAGCAAGGTTGCAGGAGTCTTTGCAGCTGGGTGCCTGGCTTTTGTTGGGGGTTGAAGAGCTCTGCAAGTCCAAAATCAATGACTTTGATGGAAGAACTGTCCTTGGATGTGCTGTTACACAATGCCATGCTTCCTGCACTAAATGGTCAAATGTGTTGGATCTTATGCAAACATGGATGTTGTCACTGTCTATATGCCCCTCTTGGTTGGCATATATGGCACGGCCGGAATGTAAGAATTCAGATCTGATTTGGCGACCCTTTGCTGAGATCACATTTTTGATAGGGCTGGTGGATTTTATCTCTTGTATATAATGCCTAGTTCCGGCAACAAGTTGTTTGATGGGGCCGATGGGTCTGGTCCATTATGTAATCACGTGGTGAATGGGCAATCACTGAATGATGTATCTGTACATATATGTATATAGAGTTATATAGTCGGGGTTAGATCACACAACAGCGTTGGGATGCCTTTGGTGGCTGTCTCTGGCGCATTGGAAGTGGAATTCGTTTTTTGGCTCGGCAACACTCGTCCTACATGAAGAGCCAGCGATTGAAATCCAACAAGCACTGCCGTTGGCAGGGAATCAGGTGTTTCTCGACAGACTTTAGAACCAAACGTTTGTTTTTTCGACATTTTCGACTATCCCAACAGGGTCCGAACAGGTTTACAGGTTTACAGTATTTTACAGTTCAGTCTCCATGTCGCATCAAACTAGGTGGCTTGCCTGGAACCCTGAATAACCCTGGATAACCCTGGAACCTTGAAAGCACGGAAGCTAATGGAAGCTATTGGAAGCTTGGACACATAAATCCCGGAACCGCCGGAACCGTGGAATCTTGGAACCCTGAAGCTGTTGAAACTGGATACAAGCTATGCTGCAACCCTTGAAGCTAGGCACCCTCGAAATCTGGAAGCCTTGGAACCTCTGAACCCTGCGAATCTTGCACCCAGAAACCCTAGAAATCCCTAGAACATTGTTTGCAGCTGTAAATATATACTGTAGACTGTAGCTGTTTGCGCGAAACGCAAACAGCTTCGTCATTGCGCAGAGATTGATGTGCGCAAAAAGATCAAAGGAAAAAACTCTGTCTCAAGTTAGGAATAAACTACCATGCAATAAATTGCCATAAATCACACATTGTTTTTCGTCCCCTGCCCTGGTGTTGGATTGGAAAGCTGGATTAGTTCAAGACCCAGCAAAGCCGCAGAAGAAATCAAAATATGGCAACTTTGAGTTACAGTAGCAAGATATTTGAGCCAGCGGCCTGATCCACCAGCATGATGTTTTGGGGCTTCAAGTCCTTCGCACCAAGTCCGGGAAAGGCCGGGGACGGGGCACCGAACAATTCTGAAATGTCCTTGTGCAAGAAGGGCTTCTTGTGCATGAAGGCCAATGCCTTGAGCTCCGTCAGAGGGACTCGCATATACAGATGTACAGCTACAATCAGCTACATATGCTACATGCACCAATCAAGCCATGCCCAAAATAAAACTGAATCCAGCTCTGAAGCACTAAAGTGGTAGCCTTTTTGGCAGCCTTTTGTCATCAAAAAAGCCGTGCCAAAACAGCTGTGTCACTATGTGCCACTTATCCACTTCTTTTGGCTCAGCTGAGTGTCCCGAAGTGTTTGCTTCATGACATCACACACGAATGCTTCATCGTATGGGGCCTGCAAAACTTAGAAATCTGTCAAGAAACAGCAAACCGTCATTGGATATGAAAAGATATGAAAAGAACCAGCTGGACAAAGCCCAAATCAAGGAACTCCACAATGCAGTGTCGTTGGCACCTTGCCAGTCTTTCTCAGTACATTCACCTGCCAATGTCTACAAAAAGGGTCATGAGAGAAACATGGTTTCGCTCTCCCACGTATGCTGGAGTGCCAGCGCTAGTCTCAGTTTCACAGGCAGATGAAAAAGACTCTTTCCCAACATATTCGAAATATCTTAGTGTCTTGGTGGCAAAATCCAACTTGCTGAGAAAACACGTGGTACTACTTGAACCCCTGATCTGGTACATCAAGAACAACAAGCAGTGAGGAATCCATAGGAATCCTACTGTTCATTGCTGTTCCAAAATTTCTTCTCATTTTTTGTTTTTGGAATCGCTCATGGCTGCCTTGTCTTGGAGCTCGCCGCCATAACATGGCTCCATAATCTGGCTCACCTTGCACAAAGTTTGACAGACTAGCTCGACTACCCCTCGCACAAAGAGGCTCCCTGAGTGCATTACAATCTTTCTGTCCAAGTCTTGTGGACTTGTAGCAGCTATGAGCATTTGAGAAAACACTGAAGGCACGGTTGGGAGCGAAACAGCAACACACTCTTCGAGGAGAGCAGAACTACTAGGGACTGTACAAAATTAGGTTCGTCGAAGTACTCAAAGACTTTGATGACCTCATCAGCATGTGCATGGTCTTCGAATCAAAATAAACTCCCTTGCTCTTTGGATTGTGTCATCTGACACCCCATCCCCCCATCCTGTGAGCTGCCCGCATTCGGATGGTCAAGCATAGCCATATTTCCAATTTCTTGGAGAATCTGTTGACTCGTCATATCTGACCTCAGAAAATACAACACTCACCAAATTTGCCAGTTGACTGGACATGTGGCAGTACGACAAACACTCGGAAAAATACCGAAAAAACTACGAACAGTTGAGTGGCTTTGTCTTCCAGATCTTCTTGCAAACTCGGCGTTCTCCAGAGAGCTGCAAGGTCGACGGGCAAGGAAAAAAAAACAAGGCATCAAAAGTAGAGAGGATACTCATGGAATCTCATGGAATCTCATGGATACTCCATGCTAGCCATACCTGTTATGTCTTGCCATATCCGTTGGCACGTTTCTTAAAAACTCAATGTAAACCATGGAAAACCGCGTCTAAGGAACCACTCATGGCTGGTCAATTCCACTCTTTGGGGCCCGCCTTGTGATCCACTTCGTAGACTGTCCCGAAGCTACCTTCACCTTATTAATTTGCCCGCTGCCGCCCGAAACTATATTCAAATGTCCAATGCAACTTTGAGGACATGCGCAATTACATTCATATGTACATATACAACCATATATATATATGTATACAGTACACTATATGTATATATATGCATACCTGTTTATGGATGTTACAGTCCCTCGCTTATCTATCATCATCTATCATCATCTATCATCATCTATCATCATCTAGCATCATCTAGCATCATCTAGCATCACCTGTCATGATCTATCCTTTTCTATCCTTATCTATCATCATCTACACCTAATCTAATCTAAACTACTCTAATCCTTCCTATCCTTCCTATCCTTCCTATCCGTCCTACTAGCATCTATCCATCTATCCTATTAATCCTTCCTACTAGTATTTACCTATTCTATCTATCCTATCTATCCCAGCTATCTAATCTATCCGACCTATCAACGCTATTCTAAACTATCTAATCTAACCTCTAACCTCTAACCTCTAACCTCTAATCCCCCATGCAATCGATCTATCTAAATCATCTAATCTGCTTCCTTATTTATCTACATGTATCAAGTTGACTGATGGCTTGCAAGGGACCCTAACGCCAGTGAAAGGTTGAGGCGGAGGCCAAGCTTTTTGCCCATCGTGTAGCACTGCAGCAAATGCAAAATGAAAGCCATGGACGCAAAGTGTCGGGCTCTGTACCTGAATTCTTCCTCTCCAACCTATCCTTGAGCAAAATGAAAATGACTAAACTGACCAAACATCAGGGAGTTGGAGGTCTTGCCTCCTCCAGAGGACGACGGTTTTGCTTCACAAAGTTCGCCGTTGAGACCTACAAGCTCGATGAGACTCATGTACGCTTCCCTACTTCACCTAGACCTGTCCATCTTGCTGTCAAACCCTCGTCACTGCGTCACTGAAATCGGGATAGAGGTCTTGTCGGGCGTGAACTGTGTGAAGTCCCACAAAAACAGTGGGACTTTTGATGACTTTGGCCAATGTTCAGTCTGATAGTGCTGTGGACAGGTCGCTCAATGTCAAGCACACACGGAGGCCCTTTCGTACCGGAAGAATCTCAGGGAACCAAGAGCGATATCGGTCCTGGCTTCCACGGTGTAGCAGTTCACAGCCATGTGGACAGTTAAAGCTTCGCTTTCCATAATTTTGACTGTTTCACCCTCGAGGCCTCTTGATTTTTCTGAAGACATTGCTAGGAAAGTTGCAGAGTTATGTTTCAAATTTTGGAACGGTTTCATGAGTTTGCAGTTTTGGCCACAGACTCTCTCTCTCTCTCACTCTCACTCCCTCCCTCCCTCCCTCCCTCCCTCTCTCTCTCTCTCTTGCTCTCTCCGTCTCTATCCGCCTCCTCCCTAGCAAACTGCTGATTCCAAAACTTATGCGCCTGAAGCACTGTCTTGCTAAGCGCAAGGATGCCGCTTTTGTCTATTGTGCGGTCCTCCAGAGGCCCCACAGGAAACATCGTTATTTCCGGCAGCCAAGTTTTTGCGGGATAGTTGATGCTTTGTACAGAAGACAATATGATATCCCAAAATATCCCAAAGTCCTCCTCTTGTCCGTGCATTTGACACAAATGCTGAAGAAATTGCTCTTTCACCTCAAGCACGGAACGTGAATTCTGGCGGCAAGTAAATACAGCACAAAAGATAGTCTTTTGCTTCCGCTTTTCCTCACTTCACTTTGAAATTCCAAAGCTGAAGTATGCCGACGTAGCATGTTTCCCCCATCCAGGAGCTTCAGCTTTGCTCTCCATGGTGCTGAGGCCAATCACACCCAAGTGAACACCGAAGGGCTCCAGAAGAGCCTCTGCCGAAGCAAAAATACGGCTGAAGAGAAAGCAAAATACGGAAAGGCTATGGCGGCTATGGGCATCCCGGCACCCCAAATAGTGAAGTCTCAGGAAGTCTCTCTGACACTTTTATAATACTAAAGTGAAGCAGAGAGACTTTCTTTGATCAAATTGAAATACAATGATGC
>CAMXCT020006589.1:160000-237500 GCA_947184155.2 Cladocopium goreaui
GGTCGTGGCGGCGCATCCTGCGTCTTTCTGATCTTTCTATATCTTTCTTTCTATCTTTATCTATCTTTCATATTGTCTTCTTCTGATTCTTTCTGGCTCAGATTCTATAAAATCAATAGATTTCACACGCAACGGCCTCAGGATATCCAGCCATCTCAAGCCGCCTTCCGTGACTGTCATCGCAACCACTCAAGATTCAGCCGAAATTCAGCCTGAATTTGCGGTATTGGTCCTGTATTGAAGATAGACTGCTTGTTGGCTGTATGCTGTAGACAGAGAATCAATGGTGCAAAGGCGAGAAAAGCCGTCTATGTTAAGTTGGGATGTCTCTGTCTGGATCACTTGTCTTTGCGTTGCACCTACCTCACATCAATACACTCTCACTCTACGAAAGCAGGCTGCAAGCCATGAACATTTGCAGCAAATATCTTTGCACAGGCTGGACAGTTGTCTGCTTTCACCTCAATTCCTGAGCAAACACAAAGTCTCAGAAAGAAAAAGGTTCTGATGATTTCTCTATGGTTTCTCTAGGTTTATCTCTTTTCAAGCCTTTTTTTTATTATCCTTTTTGCATCTTTTTGCCATTTCACACGCTGCAGACTCCACCCACCCAGCAAGGTCAACAGCAAGCCAAGCCTCGTTCAAGTGCTCAAAATATCTCGAAACATTTGGAAACTTGAAATTTTCAAAGAGAAGTCAAAGAGTTCACAAATGTTCACTGAACAACTTTGCTGTTTCACACGGCGTAGTAACACGCAGATTCGCCGAGCAGCGCGTGGAAGGGGCCAAAAGCCTTCGGGAAAAACCAATACGAGAAGAGAAAAGTAATCCTCAGAATGCACAAACGAATAAGAAAAAAACCCGGGGCCAAACATGCTGTCACATGGCCGAAGTGTGTGCACCGTTCATGTCCTTTCATCATCTTCCAATATCTTCCATCTCCTTTTCATTCAAGTCACGCTTTTCTCCCCGAGCAAACAACATTGGCTCTGGTAGCATCAAATTCCTTTGTGATGCACATGACAGCCTCCAAGCCTCAGCTCAAACACACCCGAGATCTTCTCGACACTCTTAGAACTCTTAGAACCCTTGGGTCGTTCCGTGGCGTAATGCCTTCAATCATTGGAATCAGATTGTCAGATTGTCAATACAAACATATACAATCATATACAAACGTAACTGAGACTTTGGCCAATATAGGTCAGCAAATTGTCCAACATAGTGTAGTTGAAAGCGGATGGATTGTTGAGGTACCATTCCACAGCTCTGGACAACTCCTGAAGGCAAAAAGGCGAAGGAAGGAACAGGAAGGAAATGAAGAAGTTCATTCGCTCTTTTCGGTGGAACGTTTCAAAAACGTTTCAAACGATGCAATCCATTCTATCATCTTTGCCAAGCATCTGCAGTATTGGCAATGTACAGCAGCAGTACAGCAGATGCCGTTGCCTCATGACTCACACGTATGATCAAATATGAATGTATGATAATATATGCATCCTCCTTCCACGTACGTCCAGGCATTTTCCATGTGCCCTGATGCCACCAAGTATCATATTGCACCAGCATCATGCTTTCAACCTAGTTGTACAAGCAAGAGATGATTTCAGTACATGCCTGCGATACATTATAAGAACAAAAGCATTCACTCATCGGACTGAATCTGTTTTCCATATGGTACCTGCCAATTCCTCTCCTATTGTTCATTGAATCCTTTACCGGATGGGCATGATGGTAGATCTGCTTGGTACCCTTCTATCAGTTCAGTTTTTAGATAGCCAACACTTTTTGGGAGGTAGCTGCTACAGTAGCTCTTGCAACGACCAATCCCGAAGGCAATGGCCATGAGTCCATGAGATACAACTCAGAATCAAATAGACCACCTGGACCACAGCGGCCGCGTCTTTCTGTAGACGCTGTGCCAGCAAAGACAAGAGCCGGCTTCATTCCAAACTCTCGCATAGAGGAAGAATAATTGAAATATTGCAAGCATGTACACATACATTATTCATGTAGGCAGGACGCCGATGCACTTTCTCCTTTGCAAAGTATACTGCCAAAGTGGAGTCATTCGAATGCCCCCAAATGCAAACTCTTTGGAAGCGGAGACAAATAAGAAAGGGAAACCTTTGCCTTTTGTTCCTGTAAATGCATTTCTTATTTTGTTTGTCCTATCCACAAACTCGGACTTGCCAGTGCAGCAATAGCAGCAATAGCAATAGCAAAGTTTTCCAAACTATAGGACAAACAAGTCAAAATGGATGAACGCAGATATTGATGTGCAGATCCTGATTTTGATAAAGGTTTACTGCACAGAGTGTAGGAAACACACAGAGCCAAGTCAAATAAGTCAAGATACCAAAACCGCTGGTTGCATCTCTGAATGTGCTGAGGCTGTGGCTGAGCATGGAATTGGTGACTGCAAGACTTTCTGTTGTAGATTGGCGGTGAGAGTGCTGCCAGCCAGATTGATGCCGATGCAAACAAGTCTTAGTGCCCGCCAGCACAGTCTTCGAGGCAGTTGTTCAATTTCCGTGATAAAGCATAAGCACAAGAAGCCAAACTGCATTCAGATTATGTTTCAAAGCATCAGCGTTGGCTTCCCTGAACAGTGCAAATTGCCTGAAGATGCAATACCCTCAGGCAGACTTAGTCAAGGCTAGAGACCCAAACATGGTGAATCGCGCTGATTCCAGACCATCACCGAGGCCGAAAAGAAGAAGCCCAGTCCTAGGCAGCTCTGCCAGTCCGACTGTGTGGAGTTGGTTCCCAGTCTGTCTGACTACTCCTCCGTGCTCCTCATGCTTTCCGTTGCTCTATGTATATATATAATTATATATATATAATTATATTATATATATGATTATATTTGATTCTATGTATTACGCTTCTCCGACGGAGCCGAGCCAAGGAACATCATGCAAATCGCCCAAAGCATTTCATGCGATGTGCGCTCGTTCTTGTTTATCCAGCGGCCTCCAAGAACAACCTTGGGTCACATCTCTGGAAAGCGGTCGCCGTTTGCCTTACGATGAAAAAGAAAATTGAAAGGTGGTTATCTAGCTGAAATACTAGGCCAACAGCCAGACCTAATCGATGCTTTCAATACATGAAAGGCATAATCTATATCGTGACAGTACAGTACGTGGTGTACAAGCAAGCCTTCAACATGCCACAATTATAGGTAGGCACAACCAGGGCACAACATATATTGTCAGGTCTGGCTGAAGAATTGCTTGGCAAAGAGCAAACATCACAATTTTGCCTTTGTCCAGATTAGACACTGCATGAAATGCCCCACACCTATGTGGAGCGCGAATACTGATGCATGATGATGCATAAGTACCGACTTTGATTACACAATTCTCGCCTCTCACAAAGAATTCAGTAATGTACAAGGTACAAGGTAGGACATGAAGGGGGAGAACTTGTATATGTATATCTATATTTAACTACCATCCATCACCCTCAGTATATTCACACCTGCACACTGGCACCAGTTTTATCTACTTGCCTTGATCTTTTATGGAATCATCTAATGAATCGAATGTAAATGTAGGCCTATTGTTCCTATAAACTTATCCTTCATCGTTTCTATAAATAAGTTACACCTCCTCACAAATTGTGACCAAGCCTCTCTGGTAGCCATTAGAATGGTATTTTGCCCTTCTGTCAGTTTGAATCTGACAACTTTGTTCATTTTGTCATAGTTTGTCTATACAACATATTATAACAGAACAATGCCTATGATTTTCTTCTTTTGATTATTTACAAGAACCACCTGGATTGCGCGTCTACTGCCCAGCACAGTTAGAGAAGATTCAGTGCTTCACCCTCCAGAGTTTTACTGGTATCACATTCAGAATCTTTTTGATTTTCACCACAATGCATTGGGAAAGTATTTATATAAGGTTGTTTAATCACTTTATGCAAATATACGGTTTAACATCTTTCAAAATATTTCAAGATATCTCAAGTAGTCAACTGAACCATGGCCGTGGCAACTTTGGCCCAAGTCTGACAGGCCACACTTGGAACCTTCGCGCTTTTGAAGATCATAGCAGTTGTGTAGTTCACATGCAAGTACGAGAGGATACCCGCACCATGAGAGACCTTTATGGTAAGCAGGGAAGCATACTTTGAAAGGGAAGTGACGGGAAGTGCAAACAAGACTGGCTGATTCTGCAAAATCTGCAAACAAGTTGCTGTCATGGACAGCCTTGGTCTGAGTGCTGCGAGCTAAGCAGCTAAGGTCAAGTTTACACTCAGTGCACGAAGCATGCTGACTTCCCAAGATTAATGACACTGAATTGCACCAGGTGTAAGGTTGAGACCCTGCAACACCTGAACCTCTAAGCATTGAAGAGTTCAATTGAATTTTGCCTGCAGACCGTTCAAATTCACAAATTCACACTGCATGAGAAGAATCCATAGTGAAACATAGTGAAACAGGTTACAACCGGAGTCTGCTCACATCCTTGGCATCCTGGGCGCTCCTAGCCTGCTACGAGGCACTTCGCCAGTGCCAAGGCCGCAAATGTAAAGCCTCGGGATTTGCAATTCATGAGAGGATGAATGTTACACACACACACAACATCACAAGTCAGAAAATTACTCTAAAATGACACAACCACGTAGTTTGTAGTGTATTGCACCAAGAAACATTGTACAAAAGTATAGAAGAGTCCAAAGGCAAAGCCTCCAGAACACCAGTCTTGCACTGAAATGGAAACGTGTTGATTGATGTCGATTGGCATCCAACCCTGGACAGGCCTTCAACCTGAAACACATACTCAGTGCAAACTGCTGCGACACCATGAAGAAGTACCACGATTCCAGACCTCAAAGGCCGCAGGAGAACCATTTCGAGTTGCCCTTGGCAGCACCAAAGACGGAATCTGTTTGGGCCCTGGCAATCTGAATAGGCGAGGAGAAATGCCCAATATTCCAAACATTCAGGGAAAGTATAGGAAAGTAATGGAAAGTAGCTTTGTGTCAGCTTGTTGGCACTGGCCCCGGTTGGGATCTGAATGGAACTTGAAATGCGCACTGTATGTCTTATCTTAAGAACATCAGGTTTTGAACCACTTCAATAAAACACGAGATGCATGCTTGTTGCCAGGAATTTCGCAAGGTATCTCGAAGTTTCGGATTTGGAAAATAGGTCAAGCAAGAAGCAAGTGCCAAGTTTAGAGGCAAGAACTTCCCTTGACTGCCAGCTTGAGCATTTGTTGAGATTTGATGTTTTGAACCAGCCGCAAGTGGTTGAGTCGGAGTCACTGTGCCACAGGAGAACCAGTCAAGATCTCCTTTTTCTGCTGAGACTTTGATATCGATGCAGATCACAATTCAACGCTGCCCTTCAGATCTGAGCATCTACACAGTAAAGGATCTGAAGAAATCATCGCCACTTTCTGTACAGCCTCTGTGCAACTACCTCTCCCAATACCAGGCGAACAGTCTGGAAAGACTTCTTGCCACCAGCCTCAATGGAGTCAAAACAGCTGGCTTGTTTTGTTTTTTTGGCAGGGAACTGTAGATGTGTCATGAAATATCATGGCATCATAGCCATCATAGCAGCATGTTTTAAGTTGAAACAAGGCTGCGGCTACGGTTTGTCTATAAAGAACGTCTGACAGTGTCAAACGGCTTCCCCCAGCCTAAAAGAGTGCTTGCATTGCTCTGCATGCTCAAACTATGCAAGGCAGTCTGTGCCCAGGTGTGCGGGGGGGATTTGCCAGCTCCATCATGGCCATGTTGAGTCCTAGTCACTGGACCACAATGGATGGAACATGATGGAACATGAATATGCATTTCCTTGTCCTTTCTCTCAATCTTCTCAGTCAACCTGAAATAAAGCTTTACTGGACTTTGGCATCAGCTTCCTTGCAAGGGATTTTGCCAGATGTACCAGGAGGGGAGCATCACTGAGTTTTCCCAGTAGTTTATGCGCTGAAAGTGGCGCCGCTTGCCGCGAACGGTGTGCTGAGGACAATGGCTTCAAGTGGCGATTAAATGCAGCAGCGACTTTGCGATCATGTTGCTCCTCAAAAAGTCGAGAAACTCGAGGGGAGTTGGGGTTGTATGCTTCCACGAAACTGCTGCCTTTCAAAACTCTGAGCGCTATCTCCAACCACACCTTAGCGACTACTAGCTTTTTCAGTTCTGGAACTTTTAACAACACAAAAACAAGTGCATCAAATGAGCCCGTAGAGAAACACGTGTACGCAGGAACAAAACACAAAAAAACACACACCCGTAAATACAGGAAAAAACATCAGCAAAATGAATCCGCCAGGACAACAGTGCGGCACATCTTCATGTCAATATGCATTGGAGAAATAGTGCTAAATCCAAGTGCTACAGTGTTCGATGAGAGGCCTCTCGAACATGGCATCAATAAGATTTGGCATCTCTTCTTTTTTTAAAGATTTTTTAAGCATCTCAAAACTTAAATGGTTCTATCTCAAAGCTCAAAAGCTACGAACAGATTGCAAACACCATAGTTAGTCTAGCAACAGAATCAACCGAACAAATAATTGCAGTAGTCCGCGAAACTTGTGCGACTGTTTCTGGGACGGGGAATCCACATCCACATGAAACAAAAAATCTGAGGGATTCAAACCCGCGTAGTCCTCGGCTATATCATCATCATCATCATCAGCATCCTCGTTCTCTTGGTTTGTCTCGTTGTTTCTCAGATCTGGGTAAGTGGACCTCAATTCTTCACTCAAAGCCTCCTGTGCGTCATCAACATCCGGGTTCTCCGAATGCAGCAAATGGTGCGGTGTCAACAGACCCAGTAGAAGCTGTGGGATCGAAGTCATTCTCGTGTAAAAAATGCTAATAGCCACGGCATTGGCACTGCTTCTGAGGGTATGAAACCACCCAGTTGGGATCCACAATATATCCTCAAAACAAAGAGTTTTGGTATGAGGCCGAGTGGAATAGACAAAACACAAAAAAAATTGTCCTGGACATAGGTCATTTCAAGAATGCATGTTGTTTGATGTTGGTAAATTAAAAAAATCGCTGTAGTGGAGTGGCCAACCAAGGGGCGCCAGCTTCAACCAACGCCGACAAATTGGTAATACCAAGCGAACCATCACACCTGGGACGAAAGGTGTTGCAAAAGATTCATGCATACCTATGCTGTATGGTGTGAACCTTTGGAGAACTCTTAACTTACAATGTAACATTATATATATATATATACGTATATGTATATATATATACACATATACGTATATTATATATATAATATACACAGCCCCATATGTATGTATGGATGGATGGAGGGAGGGAGGGACGGACGGAGGGACGGAGGGACGGAGGGACGGACGGACGGATGTAACAGTGAATGTAACAGTGAATGTAATCAGGGCAAAAAGCATCAATGGGTTTTAACAATCAAACAAATCAACAGCGAAACCAATGGAGAAACATACGGCACGAAAGGGAGATAGAGAGAGAGAGAGAGAGCGAGATAGATAGATAGATAGATAGACAGATAGATAGACAGACAGATAGATAGACAGACAGACAGATAGATAGAGAGAGATAGAGATAGATAGAGATAGAGAAAGGGGGGAAAAATACACTCACTATTCAGGCTTTCAAGAGAACCGACCCATCCGCATGAGCGCCTGGGCTGCAACTGGGAAATGGTTTCAACGTCCATATCACCAGATCGAATACGAGTTTCGTCCTCGTCCAGAAGAAAGGAATTCTTCAACAACCTTTCACGTTTAGGGGGATGCTGTGTGGATGCTTGATCGAGCAGCCATGAGCAGCCACTCCACCAGTCCTAGAATGTCCTAGAACATGAAAGAAAGGTAATGAACCATGGTATACACGTGGTCATTGAATTTACTTGAGCTGGCGAGCTGACACAGCCACACCACAGCAAACAAATGAGATGTTATATATACTCAAAGATTTCATTTGATATGAGAAGACAAATGAAGACATGGCATTACGTTCAACAATTGAGGTTTTGTATCTGTCCGCTGTTTTGGAGCTCCCACAGGCCTGCCACCACAGCCTAAATCTGCCGCATGCCATGGAGGATGAAGAAGAACCTGGGAATCATCTGGAATCTGACCAAGTGTTTGCTCACATGTCAATGATACCTATAATTATCTGAAACATACTTTTGTCCCCAGAGAGAAAACCTTGGATACCAAACATGTCCAAAACGTGCTTGGATATAGATCGGTTTTGGCAAAATAAAGAAAACGGCGCACACATGCACACACACACACACCAACCTACTTCGATAGAATTCGAGAAACACATACACAACATTTGAAGTAACTTCCTTGGAGCCCTTTACAACCACATAGAGGTTGTCAAGCGGGTCGAAATGAAGACCTGTAGCACTCACTTCAAGCATTTTCTTGCACAAACACTACACCGCACGATGCGGCACTGACTATGCCGCACTGTGCCACACTATGCGCTACTATGCCATTTGACCAACAACCCCTCGCCTGTTGTATGATTCCTTGGGCCACCAAGCCAGAAAAGGACTTTCTGTGCAACCACTTCCAAAAACCATTTCGGCAAATGTTGAGCTATTTTTTCCAAAATTGGATCGGTCGGAGATACCAGTGATTGTTGATGAACGTAGGTTGCAAATTTTGAATTCACTGCGTGTTCTCCACGCAATATCTTCTTGGCCAAGGCCCATTTCATCTCCAAGCTCGTTTGGTGAACATTTGCGTGTGCTTTGAAAATAAATGTGTCCGAAAATTCGACATTCACCACTTTGTCATCTTCAATGATGGAATACCAATCAAGCCCAACCAGCGCAGAAGACGTTGACTTGAAAAGGACCGGTTCCGCATTGAGCGTGTCATCTCGAGGGCGGAATTCACACCAGGCATGTGGGGATGTAATTTTGTCACAAGCAACCGTTTTCACTTTTTCAGTGGCGCACCGGCAAAGGACCAATGCTAGAATAGCACATGGAGATAGCCCATGCGGTTGCGCTTGCCAAAAATACATTTTTCCTTTGACACGAATGATGCAGCGCAAAGCAACTTGTCATGCCACTGACAATGCAAAAATCTAATTCAGAAACAATACGTTACAGTAATGCCTCTGGGAATGGAATTTTGTTTTAGACCCACGTGCCAGCAACTGGATTTCAGAATTCAAACAACGTTCGTATGTCACTACAATTTGTCACGTGATCATAATGCATGCGACATAGTAATACTAATTAATATAATAGATATTCTCAATTATTCTCATATCATTTTTAACGATTTCAAGTGATTTCTATATAACTATCTTACAGATATCATGCCAACACATCAGGTATATATTTGCATGTTTTCTATCCAAAAAAGACATGAAAAAGACATGATAAACCATTTGTACTAAATACGAACGCTCCCTTTCTACAGTAGAAGAAAGTTTCAGAGATCATATTTCCAATCTGTTTACAATTAAGATTCAAACATATTGTAAGGAACAATCAAGTCCAATCACAAAGAGCTAAATCCCAAGAATTTTACAATATTTTATAATGGAGTCATCAAATGCCATAGTGATTATCTGCAACGATATCGCATGCTCTGCTATGTACGCCATGCAGCTCATATGAAATAGTTACCCATAACCCGCCACAACATCAAAGTGTCAAGAAACTGCAAAATCAGAGGCGCTGGGGTCACTTTAAATCAGAGTCACCAATCTACCCCACAAATGCAAGGTTAGCGTGATATACCGTGATACAAAAAAATGCCCTTATATCCCGGTTTGAATGTCACCTATGGGGTCGAGACCCTCATTTTGTAAGCATTGCAAAAAGTTCCTAACGTCAGCCATCGTCAGCCATTATAAAATGAAGGTTCTCAACCTCCAGAGGGTTACGGAAAATGACAACATGATACTGCTACAAAATGAAGATTGGTTCTTATCATGAGGTTACTTGAAGGGGACACTTCACCACTACAAAATGAAGATTGCTTTTTATCATCAAGTTACATTAAGGGGACACTGAACCACTACCATTACAAATTCCCTTGCTACAAAATGACTTTCGATTTTTAAAAGTCTTAACTTGTAAAATGCAATTCCCAAGCTGTGGCTACAAAATGCCTAGCCCAACCCCATTTTCCATTTTGGCATCTTAATTTAAGCCCGGAAATGCCCTTGATACGGGGCACAAGGCCTCCCATTCTGTAGTTGAAATTCGAACGGGGATGCCCTTATTACATTATATTGGATCCCTCTCACACGGGGGGTCTTCATCCCAAACACAATTGCAATGATAGAATGTACATGAATGTAACAATTCTACGTCTCCTTTTTGCGCGTCTTGGATGCAGTTTTTCTGTGATTATGGGCACAGTTCAGCCCAGCTCTGAAATAAATTCAAATCCTAACGCCCTGCAGCGGAGTCGCCACCAAAAGTTGGGGCGCGTACGGGTAGCACCTTTGCTGAGTCAATTCGGTTTGCACACTGAAATCCAGAATTGTGCCTGAAGCTTTTTTTGATTTCCAAGATCCACTCCATAGGCTTTTTGTTCTTGACCGCCATTCCCTTCAAGAAATGGAATTCAATGCGGTTTCGGAAGCAAATCACACTAAACAAGTCAGTGTGTTAGGACATGGCATGGCAGATTCCCAAAGTCTCCAGGACCTCTGAATGCGTTTGAGCAAGGGGCTGAGTTTCTGTACAATGCCTGACTTACCCGCTGACAGCAGTCACTTAAAATTTCATAGCCAGGGCCAGAGGCGGCCAGAAGGCCGCAAAGCATGACAAACAAGTTGGGCGCCGCACAGTATCTGAGAATGGCTGCAACTTTGAGCAAACAAAAGTCCGATTCGATCTGCAGTGTAAAACTCTAAACTCTTCACTTTGCAGACACTCAAAGTCCTGCTGATTAAAATAGCTACCTCACCAACCTGTAGAAATACACAGCCTTGTCTTGCACATCTGGCAAAGGAAGGTCCTATCAAATCATTTGCAAATGGCGCACTAAAATCTCTGCAATCTCTTAAAGGATCTAAAAGATCTTGAAAGATCTTAAAGGAACGTTCAAGCCTTCTGGACGGTGCTTGGAGAAACTCAAAACAGAAACAGCAATGCGACATGTAGCCGGTGCTCGGTGTCCTTTGCTGCCAGCTGTAGCGTTGCCTGTGCTGCAGGCTGCAACGAAAGTGGAACGCACTCCTGCAAGATGAATCAGAATTGTGAGAATTGTGAGCCTTGTGACTGCTCTGTTGGCAACGGGACTTTCTTTGTAAAAATGTTTGCAAATCAGCGAAAGAAAGGCCTTGAATAAGTGGCTTGCTTCATTCAACAAGGAGCGCAGTCCGGCCAAAGAAGAAGGACCTTCGCTGTCCACGGGCCCACAAGGCAGTCATATTGGGATGTCAGCAAGACAAATGCTCCTCGTAACCATAGGAAAGGACTCATGCAAAATCAGGTCAATGTAGAACAGGCAACAGTACTAGTCTAAGAAATTCTGAGAAGAGCATCGCCAAACGCTTCTATTGCCGGAGATGATCTTGGGAAGCTTCCCATGGAAAAGAGTGAACATGAGTGAACAAATGAAGGGTTGAAGTAAGTCGAAGTATTGCATGTCTTTTGCATGTCTCTTGCATGTCTTTTTCATGTCTTTTGCATGTCTTTTGCATGTCTTTTGCATGTTTTGCATCCAAGGTACTTCTCACCTTTGCTACCAGAAGCACAACACAACCAGGTGCTGCCAGTGCTTCGAGAGCATTCAATAAAGCCGAGACATCCTCACCTCACATCGCTTTGTAGTAAAAGGATATAAAAGGCAACATTCTTGGAAACTGCCCACAGCATTCTACAGCTGTTTGAATGATACTTTTCATGTCGGACACTTTTCTTGACTTCAACTTCATTGAAAGCAAAGACTCTTGATGTCTTCAGGCAAGGATCTGTACACCACATCCGTTGCAATCACAGTGGATGCTCCACGGCATTCCAGGGGCAACGGATCTGCCCAGTCCCAACGCTGACAGGAGACTGTAAGCCCACTCTCCTATCGCTTAGCAAAGGATGGAAAGTTGACAAGTTGACAAGGGCAAAAACTTGATCACTGCATCAACCGAGGTTTGACCCGAGATTTGCATTTGCGACAATGCATCTTTTGTGCAACCTTAGGCCTTAGGCTTCGACAATCTATGAAACATTTTTCACCTTTGGATGTAGCAATGGTTTCTGAATGGTATGCATAGATGTGCGTCTATGTGAATAGATCTTATTATATATATAGATTTTATTAGATTTTCATAGTATGCTTTTTGATATTTGTTGATGCTTTGTGATGCATGGTGTTCCTATTGCGTTTGCTGTGTTTTCTGTTTTCGTTTGCTCTGCCGGCCTTCGCAGACTGCTTTGCGACTTGAAGGGCCCGCTCGCTCCGGTCAGTCAGCAGGACCTCCCAGAGGCGCTGTCGGGGAGTCACTCCAAGATCTATCAAGAGAAGTTCAATTCTATCTTAAATAGCGTTGGCGTTAACTATGATTAAAACAGGAACACGGCAAAACCAAGGTAAACAAGCTGCAGAATCAGTTGTTTGATGTTTAAATCCTGAGTTGACAACAAGACTCAACAAAACTTCGTTTACCTTTGCCATGATACACTTCGAATTTGAAGATATTTCAAGCACGCCGTTTGGGGAGGAGTCTTCCCTTGGAGAAGTGCACTGCAACAATGGCTCCAAAGCATGCAACAAAGCAGTTAAAGCAAACGCCCTGTAAGATCAAGATAGATCAAGCAAACCTGAAGAGCTGTGATCAGAACTGATTGGAGTCACGGTTTGAGTCACGGTTTGAGATGATTTGAGAGTACAGATAGTACAGTGATCCAAAGATCCGAGTACGATCAGGATTCATGAAGTGTCAGCTGATTTTATCACCTGTCAATGGCCAGATCCAGTCAAACATCTGCTGCCATGAATGACATTGTCGAATACAATTGATACGGCTGGCTGATACAAGATATGAACAGACGGATTCGATTCTATCTTTGGCATCACGGAGGAGTCTTTTGAGTCTCAGCTGTTCCTAAAATTCCTAAAACACTTATGCACACAGAACACAACCTGAAGGAGTCATCCACCACACCAAGGGCAACTTGATAGGATCCTCAAAACCAAATGCCTCGACCTGCCCTACCTCCGGCCACACAACCCCTCTGAAGTGCGACACGACCTGCGAAACACCTCCTCAACCCCCAACCACCGAAGAACAGGGACCCCCCTCTGCAAATCTTGGACCTGATTAGACACCGCGCTAGTGGGGGAGCAGCAAAAGTTCCTCCTAAAGTTCCTCCTTTAGACGTTTCAAGTGAGGACTGTAGCCTCGGCTCACAATATCTGACAATGAAAACATCAAATGGGATCCAAAGCCATACTTTTGCCAGAAGAGGGAGAAGCCAGGTCTTTCACAACATGCTGAACATACATGAGTATATGACTCTTTTATGCTCGTTTGATCTCCTTAGTTTTTTGTTTGAACGTTTTGCATCTGTTTGCCTCTTCTATTTTGTCGTAAAGAACCGTGAAATGATAGCAATATCATGCAATGTCGCAATCAATATACCAAACACAGATACACATCATCTAAGCACGTCAAGTGCTCAACCATACGGCTCGTACAAATTCGTACAATACTTGGAGTGACACAAGTCTGACACAACCACAACAGACATGGTGTTTGGGCGTAGGACCGCCTCTGCACCAAGTGCTGCTGCTGCGAGGCCCGCGCAGCCTGTCCCGCAGCCAATCTCCACCACCTGCAAAATCTGCAAAGATAATTTTGACAAGCAAAACTCGTAAACAATTGTGGAAGATCAATTGAGATCAACTGAGATCAATTGAGATCAATGAAGATGGAATGGACTCAATGGATCTCAATGGAGAAATTGTGCAGGAGAGTTTGATCACGTTTGATCTTCATAGCACGCCTTGCCGCTCAGCAGCCGGGGCTCTTCAACAAGGCGTCGCGCCAACAGCAGCGCGCAGTCATAGAGAACCCCAGCGATGCCCAAAGAAGCATCCTGATGCAGCGCCTCCATTCACAGCCAGCTGCACTCGGCAGTTTCCACCGGCTTGACAACGCTTTCTACTTGCTGTGACACTCAATGTTGTAAGAAATGTTTGAACAAAAAATCATTCGACATTTTCGGTGCGCATTGGAAATTTTCTGAGTAAAAAACAAATCATGCCAAACTCTAATGGTCCAAACAGCATCAAACAGCTCTGTTGCTCTAGGCTCAGCACAAGCCGGAACTTCTTGCCAACACTTGGTGCAAAGGTCAACTGCAGCCTGCAACAAATAGCTCTGAGTTAGGGCACCTCAAATCTCTGCGATTGCAGGTTATGTTCCCAGTCAAGATTATTCCGTTATATTCATTGCATTATTAAGGCATTGCGAATGTATCAATCAATACCACTCCATTGTTGCGATTAGACAGCATGGTCCGAATCAAGCGTGGTCAGTTTTCCTCATCCGGTTCGGCACCTTTTCGCTTCAGCCCTCTCGAGACTGTCAAACGAGCGCGGCGCAAGCTCTGCACGAAGTCCCATAGTGTAGTGTAGAGATGACTTGGAGGCTGGAAGCTAAAAAGCTGCGGCACATAGAGATCATGCTCCAATTATTATCAATTATTCATATGTGCAGCCCCTTTAAATCCCTTTAATATCCTTAATCTTGTTTTGAAAAGAAAATAAAGAAACAAGACAGCAAGTATCAGCAAGTCCAATTGGTGTGCATGGAACTCAGGGAACTGCGATTCATACTGATTCACACTATGTGATTAGTATTGATTATTGATATTATTTTGATTAGGGTTAAACAATGTTAAACACAAATATACTACGAAGCTTTGGATGGGCGAGAATCAATAATCATTAGCAACGCCAATTATCCTTCTGCCAGCCCCACAGAACCACTATGGAAATGTGCACACACCGCAACCGGAGGCGCATGCTTATCTCCAAAATACTTCCCAAGGAAACCAGTGAACTTTTTTTGTCGCTCCGCATCTTCTTGGTTTCGAGTTCTCGAGCAGCCCTGGGAGAATTTCAAGGTCAATGCCAGCGAGCATGTCCGAATATGTCCGAACGGCAACTCTTGGAGTCTCTTCAAAGCCAGTGAAATCAAAACGAGACAGAGTCAAATCAGTAGCTTCTCCATGGCTGCCGTCAAATTAAAACCTGCTGCATCCAGCGCATCCAGCTCGCAGCTACGGAAATTAGTCGAGAGTGAGGTATGCTGCTCGTGTTGACACTGCTGCCATTTGAACAAAACCATGCACAAATGGACCTTCATTGCACCAGTTTCCGGCACATCATTGCACCGATGCCGGGAAATGCAGAAATTGATTTGTAAATGAGAGTCACTTCTTTGCACTCATGTATACTCATGTATGCGCAGGTGGCCATTCGTCTGTCTCTTGCTTACGGATGGTTAAGTTACGTAAACAGCCATTGGTGTCAGAGACGTTTTCCAGGGAGCTGAGCACGTCAGAGCTCTTGGTGTAGTCTCTCAACTGCAACTCAATAGTTGAAGTCTTCAGCCTGTGGACACTTGCCATTTGCCTGGCCGACTCGCCGTGGCCCCACAGACCCACTTCACGGCAGCAAATCAAACGTAGTCATGTGCACTGTGGGTTTTGAACGTGTAGTTCTTTCAATATGAAACTGTCTTGCTGCTCCTATTGGTTCCATCCATGTCTTTTCAAACGTTTCTGTTTTGATCCCAACCATTGATCGACTACAACACATTTGCTTAAAACTCCATTTCTGTAAACCCTTCTGCCGAGCATCTCTTCATCAGTGTAGTTCCACGCGAGCATTGTATCACCAACCGATTCTCCGTCTCTCGCATCAGAAACAATGTGGAAGTCACGCCATCGGCTATCACTCCACCTGGACCTTTCCCAAACAAATAGGAATCGTAGAATTACGTCAGTTTCACGAATTTTCTATCAGCATCAGCATATGTCATCAATCTCTGTAGGCCTGAATCGGGTCGGAGTCTGCAAAATTCGTACAGTTTCAATGGCGTGGAAATAATCGTCCGCATCTCCTCATAGCATAGGTATACCAGGTTGCGCCGTGCCAGCAGCAACATAGGTTTACTTTCCAAGAAATTCCTACTGGCAGGCGGCTTCCAACTTCATCCGCGGCCTGAGTGCGTCCAGCAATTTTGCCAAGAACCATTCGTGGAGCCCGGTTTCCCGTGAAACTGTCCTGATGGAGTGCAACATCTGGCTTGGTCGCTCGGGAAATTGGTTCCAAGTGGTTCAAGTTCAAACCTGATCTTTGAAGTAAGCAGACATAAGCTTCGGTGGTATCCCCAACAGCGCAACGTCTTATTTTTACAAATCTTTCTGAAGCGTGCTGCGAAGCCAAGCGCTGGAAACACCTCAGCTGGGTTTCCGTGAGTTAAATGGCCGCAAATCCTGTTGAACCTGACCTGGCTCTGCACCAAAGCCTCCCAGACCTTCTCCGGAACCTTCTCCGGAACCCTGTTGAACCTGACCTGGCTCTGCACCAAAACCTCCCGGAACCTTCTTCGGAACCTTCTCTGGAACCTTCTCCGCAACCCTGTTGAACCTAACCTGGCTCTGCACCAAAGCCTCCCACACCTTCTCCAAAACCTTCTCCGGAACCCTGTTGAACCTGACCCGGCTCTGCACCAAAGCCTCCCAGACCTTCTCCGGAACCTTCTCCGGAACCCTGTTGAACCTGACCTGGCTCTGCACCAAAGCCTCCCCGACCTTCTCCGGAACCTTCTTCGGAACCTTCTCCGCAACCCTGCTGAACCTCACGGCTTTGCACCAAGGCTTCCTGGAACCTTCTCCGGAACCCTGACCTGGCTCTGCACCAAAGCCTCCCAGACCTTCTCCGGAACCGTCGGAACCTTCTCCGCAACCTCGTTGAACCTGACCCGGCGCTTGCACCAGTGCACGCCGGAGCTATTCTGGGCTGCACACCCCATTAACTTGCGCTGTTGGGGAAAAACATGAAAAACTATTCATAAAAAAATATAGAGTATTCAATCATGGTTTCAACATGCTTAATCTGCTGTATCTAGCAGATCTAGCAACACAGCTGCAGACCATGGGTGAACCTTTGCAGGATGCATCAGAGTTCCTTCTTTGGTTTCCCACATTTGAAAACCATGACAAACGATTCTGCATGGCTATACCTTTGACCGTACAAGAATGCCATGTATTTGTACTGCTATCACGGTGCATCGTTGCTCGCGTAACGTTTGTGATTGCAAAATAAATGTGTATATTTCCAACTTACATCAAGTTACTATATGTTGGTCTGCAACCATTGATGCACAGTCCGACAAGGCACGTGGCATCTTTCATCTGCGTATCCACTGTGAAGCTTCAGCGGACATGTACCCAATCGGGAGCACGAAGGGGTCCAACATCCGTTGCCTGGCTGCCAAGTTGAACCACCTGTGGAACAGCCCATTGCATGCAAAGCTTCTGGGAAGGTAAGAACTTTGACTTTCAGTTTGGCAATCGTACTCATGGTACTGTGCGAATTGCTAATGTATTGGTATATCGATTGGTTGGGCCTTCTTCTCGCTGCCAAAGTCATTCTTTGTCATGTAAAGCACAATATTTCGTCCTGTCAGAACCAGAACGACTTGAACAAATTTATGGCACCACGCATCCAAGGCATTCCTGGGCCAAACGACCCTCCACCTTAATTGACTCAGGACCGCTGCAAACAATATTATATATATATGTATATATATATATACACGTATATTCACACACAGACACATATATATATATATATTCATATATATATATTTATATATATATATACGTATATAACATATATACATATCATATGTTGGGCAGGGTAACGTCAGTACAGTCTGAACGAACCAGGAATAGGAGTTACCAAAGGCTGGGTATGTGCTACATATCAACCTGCCACCATTTACCATCATCTTCACGTCTTTTGCGCCCTCGCCGATGCCCACAATGTCGCGCCATTCCAGCACTTGAAGCATCAAAAACTATCGCGGCAAGAGACCCCAAACAGTGCGGGGGAGTGGGGGGATAAGGTATGATAATGTAGATGATGATGGTGATGATGATGATGATGAGGAAGATGAGGATGAGGATGAGGATGAAAATGTTGCGGACGAATGCGGACGATGATGTTGAGGATGATAATGTGCCCGAAGATGAGGTGGAGGGGGATGATGTTGCGAGGATGATGTTGCGGAAGATGAGGTGGAGGATGATGATGATGTGAAGGGTGATGATGTTGAGGAGGATGAGGATGATGATGATAATGTGGAAGATGAAATTGGGGAGAAGGATGATGTTCAGAAGGAGGAAGATGGTGCTGTTGAGGATGAGAATGTTGAGGAGGATGATGAAAGGACGATAATCTTGCGGAAAATGAGGTGGAGAAGGATGATGTTGCGGAAGAGGAGGTGGAGGATGATGATGCCAAGGGGGAGGAAGATGATGATGTTGAGAATGATGATGTTGAGGAGGAGGAAGAAAATGATGCTGAGGATGATGTGGAGGATGATGATGTTGAGGATGATGATGTCAAGGGGGAGTCAGAGGATGACGTGGAGAATGATGATGTTGAGGAAGAAGAGGATGATACTGAGGATGTTGATGCGGACCGATCCCAAGACCGCGCTGCGTGTTTTGTGCGACCTTCGCAGTCGAAATGCGCTTCAACATTTCACAAGAGCCACTTTATACGCAAATTTACGGGAAAAATGCCGCGGCCCAGAACCTAGGACCACACTTTAAGCGAGCCCGCGCAGTCGAAACGCATGTCAAGATTTCACAAGAGCCACTTTATTGGGCGCGGAAATGTACAGGAAAAATGGCGCGCCCCAGAATGAACCCAGAACGCAGACACATATTTTGTGCGAGCCTGCGCAGTCAATACATATGTCAAAATTTCACAAGAGCCACTTTATACGCAAATTTACGGGAAAAATGCCGCGGCCCAGAACCTAGGACCACACTTTGTGCGAGCCCGCGCAGTCGAAACGCATGTCAAGATTTCACAAGAGCCACTTTATGCGGAAATTTACACGAAAGATGCTGCGGCCCAGATAGCACCTCCTACCCAACCGATGCAATCCCAAAGAACACCGCATTGCTGGCGCAGCCTATACCTACAGTATATATATATATATACGTGACTATCTAACAACAGTACACACGTAGAGGTACAACACATTTGCCTCACATCGCAGCGAACTTTGGGCAGGAATACGCAACATGTCAAGCACATCACATCCTCCCAACACACGCAAACAAAACCTCAAAACCTCAACAAAAACAATTCTGTAACTCGGAAGCCTCACATCCAAACTATTGACCTTCGACGAGCACTAGCCAGCGGTGCAGCGACATAGTTTATCCCCTGTGTATACCCTGTCTACAACTCTGTGACTGCAAGGTTTTTACAAGTTTTTACTTTCTTATTGCTTTCAGCGGTGGGCAGTTCTCATGGATGGTGAAAACGCGGAATTCACAGAGCAAAGCATCATTCTGGCCTGTAAAGGGCAATCGTGCAGCACGAATGCGTGGATCCTTAGGCTGACATCTTGCAAAGAGGTGAGCACGTTCAAACGATGTGGGCAAATAGAATCAAAGTCCGAAGCATGGTTCATGATGTTTTAAGTGCTGGCCTTCTCCCTCAAAAAGCGCAAGAGCCCTGTGTAGCCTGAGAAACGTCCAAACACAGAGGCTTGCACAGGTTTCATTTCACAGCAGGCTGAGGTAACAGTGTGAAAGAGCTTTAGCGCTTGCTGCAACAAGAGATTGACGATGCATACCCATTGTCATCCCATTGTCACATTGTCAAAATCAACATCCAAGTTCAGACCAATTCAGACCTATTATTGAGACCAGTTGCCCACAACTCCTCCTCCGTTTCTCAAGCGGCGCTGGTGGAAAATCCGTGGGAAAACGCAGCACGGCACGACCTGGAAGCAACATCATGATCAACATACCACGCGCCGCGCGCACAGGGAAGACATCAGCTCAGAATGTTCTCAAACAAAAGGGCGTGGCTAAGAGGTTCTGAAGTAGCTGAAAAGCATCTCACTTGAGCTCATTTTTTGCCAACTCTCACTTTGAGCCTTTTTGGTCAGTATTCCCAGTAGTACCGCACAAGGCAGTGGCGGAAGTTTCAAGAATAGGAAACCTATAGGAAGGGTTTGTTGTTGTGACTCACGGATGGCAGAGCGAACCCACTGATGGACCGAAAGGTGGTTGGAGTTGTGTTTTCTGGAGTGGTTGCAATGGTTGCAGTGGTCACCTCACCACAACTGCTGGATGTAGTGTGGTGTGGTGCAGTTGTAGTTGTAGTTCTAGTTGTAGGTGTAGTTGTAGTGTAGTGGGGTTGTAGTTAAGTTGTAGTTGTAAGTTGTAGTTGTAATGTAGTGTAATTAGTGTAGTGGCAGTTGCAGTTGTAGTTGTGGTGTGGTGCAATTTGTGTAGTGTATTGTAGTGTACTGTAGTGTTGCGTACTGTAGCGTGGTATAGTGTTTTGTAGTCTAGTGTATTGTTGTGTAAAGTAGTGTGTTGTAGTTGTCGCGCAGTGTCGTGAAGTGCAATGCAGTGGTAGTTGAATGTAGCGGTAGTTGCAGTTGCAGTGTAATGTAATGTAATTAGTGTAGTGTAGTGTTGTGTAATGTAGTGCAGTTGTAGTTGTATTTGTAGCTGTAATGTACTGCAGTTTAATTAGTACTGTATTGTAGTGTAATGTAGCGCAGCTGTAATTGTAGTTGTAGCTGTGGTGGTGGTGGTCGTCGTCGTAGTCCTAGTGGTAGTGGTGGTGGTGGAGGTGGTGGTGGTGGTGGTGGTGGTGGTAGTAGTAGTAGTAGTAGCAGTAGCAGTAGCAGTAGCAGTAGCAGTAGCAGCAGCAGTAGGAGTAGTAGGAGTAGTAGTAGTAGTAGTAGTAGTGGTAGTGGTAGTAGTAGTAGTAGTAGTAGGAGTAGCAGTAGTAGTAGTAGTAGTAGGAGTAGCAGTAGTAGTAGTAGGAGTAGGAGTAGTAGCAGAGTAGTAGTAGTAGAAGAAGAAGAAGTAGTAGTAGAAGTAGAAGTAGAAGTAGAAGTAGGAGTAGTAGTAGGAGTAGTAGTAGTAGTAGTAGTAGCCGTAGTAGTAGTAGTAGTAGTAGTCGTAGTCGTAGTCGTAGTCGTAGTCGTAGTCGTAGTCGTAGTCGTGGTGGTGGTGGTGGTGGTGGTGGTCGTCGTCGTCGTCGTAGTAGTAGTAGCTGTTGTAGTAGTTGTAGTAGTTGTAGTGTAATTAGTGTAGTGTAGTGGCATTAGATGTAATTAGGGGAGTGTAGTGTAGTTAGTGTCGTGCAATGTAGCGTAGTATATTTGTACTTGTAGTTGTAGTAGTAGTGTAGTGTAGTGGTACTTGTAGTTGTAGTTGTCTATCTATCTATATCTGTCTATCTGCAAGTTTGAAAACGAAGCTATTCTGCGAGACTTCCTCGGTTTTTGAACTTGACAACATCAAAAACGCAGCAATTCTGCGAGACTTCCTTAATTTTTGAACTTGACAACGACTAAAACAAAACAAGTCTGCGAGACTTTGTTGACAACATCAAAAACAAAGCAATTCTGCGAGCCTTCTTTCAAAAATGGAAGGTTGAGTGCAGAGCTGACGGCCTCGTACCAATGCGTTGTGCGATTTTTCCATTCCACCTGTCTAAAGTATTGCGCCTGCCACGAAAAAGTGAGGCCAGGTCATACGAAGTGCTGCACCTGTCAGAAAATCATCTTCCCAAAACTGAAGATCTGATGCTCCAAAATGCAACCCCTCTCAGGAAATCAGCGCCCGGACCTCCTAACATCTCTGATGAGCATGTCTCTTGTACTGCGCCTGCCACGGAATATGCATCTTTGCAGAACCTCTTCAAATGTCCCACGCCTGCCATCGTTTTCGGAAATGCCACAAATCCCTCACGTTTTGCTCACTTTTGACACGGTGCACAATCCCTTCTGCCTCGACATCTGAACGTCAAAAAGTGGTCCGAACATGGTGCGATTTGTACATTTTGACTTCCAAACGTGCTTCGCGCCACA
Source organism: Cladocopium goreaui (assembly GCA_947184155.2). NCBI lineage: Eukaryota > Dinophyceae > Suessiales > Symbiodiniaceae > Cladocopium > Cladocopium goreaui. Next base: position 182,108 of record CAMXCT020006589.1, read on the forward strand.
ACGGCGTGCACTTTTTCGACATCTCAACTTCCAAAAGTGGTCCGAACATGGTGTGTTTTGTACATTTTGACTTCCAAATGTGCTTCGCGCTGCAACGGCGTGCACTTTTTCGACATCGGAGCTTCCAAAAGTGGTCCGAACATGTGGTGTGTTTAACATGTTGACTTGGAAATGTGCTTCGCGCCACAACGGCTACCACATGGCTCCGCACCCGCCGCTTTAGAAAACACAGCGCTCCGCGACTTTCCTACCTTTTCGCGCACCTGGATCTTCTTTCTTCTGAGACTTTCTTTTTTTCGATCTTCTCTGACTCTTCCCATCTCTGCTTTTCATCTGTCCATATTGTCGGAAGTTTGACTTCTAAACTTCCTTCGGTTAGACAAACATCCAAAGTTACACATACATACAAAAACAGTGTCGTTTTTGTGGTCGTGGTCGCGGGGTCAGACCCTCACTTGCGCACCCGAAATTTCACTCACTTGCGCGCCCTCACTCACTTGCGCTCCCAGTGAGCAAAACGTGGCCCACTTGTGCACCCTCATCCTCTCTCATTCTGGAAGTAGTCACTGCACTTTCATCATTGTTCGCTGTGGGGTGCGGTGGGGTGGGGTGGGACAATAACGCCCATGTTCCTGTGCACACACAGGCACCGCAACCTCATCATCTTTCTTGCACTGCTCTTTCATGCACAATAACGATGTTCCTGTGCACACACAGGCACCGCAACCTCATCATCTTTCTTGCTGTCCTGCAGAAGCAGGCACTGCTCTTTCATGATCAGATACCGGTGGGGTGGGGTGGGGTGGGCTGATGCTGATTGTGATGGTGGTGCTGTAGATGAGATCATGATGATGATGATGATGATGATCGGATCAGCATCATCAGCATGATCATGATTTTCATGGGTGTACAAGCGAGGGAAAAAGTGGGTGTACAAGCGAGTGAAAATCGGGGTGTACAAGCGAGTGGTCGTCCTGGTGGCGGTGGCTGCTGCTACTTTTAGGGTTCTGATTCTGATGGTTATTGTGCTTGCTCCCTTGACTTTTCTATTCTTGTTCTTCTTATTATTACTGTTGCTCTTGTTCTTGTCGTTGTCCTTCCATGTCTGGCAAGAACAAACGCAGGCTGCGACGCAATGCGACGGCTAGATATGCTCTGAGATCTCTGAGCTTGAAGCAGCAAACGGCCGTTGGGCAGTCAAGGCAGCTTCGACCACAGCATCAGTGGCCTGACGTTTGAGACCATCTTTGTCGAACCGCAATACATTGAGAACAGAGGACAATCAGCAACTGCCACAAGTGTCACCAATATATGCACAAATACTAGACAAATATGTACAAATCACATCGCCAATTCTAAGTATCTGTGTTTGCACATCTGCCCTTTCTTGGTATATATATATATTCAACGCGTGTTCCTGTGCCTCATCTGGGTGCATCGCAACCACCGCTTCTGATCCAATTACCAAAGACATCGAAGAGTCCTTAGTGATCATTTGATAGCACCAATTGATACGCTAGTTACACTGCTGGCTACACAGGTCATTTTCCACACTCTGTGAGTGGTGCCTGCCAGCTTTGAACAAACCCGACTCCTTCTGCAGCTTCAACCAGCTCATGTATACGACACTTGAAAGCCAAATTTTCAGCTCTCAAATTATCAAAGCAAGAAGCGTCAAAGTTGGAGCAAATTCTGCGGACTGAACCAGCTTGATCATGCTCATCTTCACCTTCCTGCAAGACACTGTGTAAGAAGACCAAACATGCAATCTGAGCAACTCCAACACAAGCGCCTCCGTGGCTTCAAGCTCGTCGACAACTTCTGATGCCTCTGAAGGCCTTGGAGTCTAGCAGGTTTGACAACCTCCCCTCTCTTCCTGTGTCCCTGTTTTGGTTCAGTGGCTGACCGAGGATCCACCATCAGTACTTTCATCCCACGGGAGCCCAAAGCAGTAGCAAGCGCTCCTCAAGGATGGTGCCAAAAGTGCCAAAACATACTGCACAAGTCTTCTAGACATACTTCGATAATCTTCGAGACAATGGGGTAGGCTCGGGCAGACCCTGCCTTTGAATCTTTGACGCTCTTTCCCCTTCATGGATCTTCATGGGATCTTTGCTCACCCCGTTCTGACTGTTCTGACTGTTCTGACCGTTCTCACTTTTTGGTGTCCTTTGCCGCCTGCGACCTCAAGCACATAGCCATCGCCAATGCCCTGACAGGTGCGCCAATTGGATCCAATTGGTGGGAGCATTGGCGGGATCATTGGTAGATGTTGGGAGATGTTGGTAGCACATTTTCTGAACGCATGGTTCATGATTAAACGCCTCGCCGAGTCGAAATCATTGCCCACCCATGTCCACACAATGTTCTAACATGTTTCAAGAACCTCCTTTTGCAGCAGCTCTGAAGCCACGAAGTCTGCAAAAATGGTGTGGCGATGGTCCTTCCAAGGCTGAAGGGAAAGGATGATCTGAGCATACCTGACCCATTCCCACCTGTTTTCACCTGGCTGATAGCAAAAAACACACCAAACACTGACTAAAGTCAAATTGTCAGCAGACCTTGTCTGACAGCTCAAGGTATCCTCTTGATCGCGAAGAAACACTCAATAGCTTTCCCGCCTGGAGCATAAGAATCATAAGACTTCAAAGACGAAGCAGCCAAGCTTTGCTAGGCTGCTGGATTGGTCAGACTGTATACTGGTCTCCTTCCAGGATATTATATCAGGTCACAAATTTCAACATTGTTTAAATATTTTTGCCCAAACAAACAACCACCGAGCTGCAGCACTTGCGCCACACAAGTTGTTTATTTTCGTTGCTTGTCTTCTTGACATAATCTCACTCTGGAAAGGGGCCTGATACACAGGAGGTCCAGCATCATCTTTAGTGTTTTCCTTAGTCGAGGCTTGCTCACACAAACATGTCGTTGTGATCGTCTGTGTCTTGCCTTCAGTAACTAGAAACAGGGGGTCTTTGCTCTTCCACGTCCGAGGTGCTCTTGCAACAATCAAGCAGGAAACTAAAAAGTCCTTCTTTCCCAACGCCAATGCTCTGCTGGTGGGCAGCTGCTTCTTGAGAGCCTTCCGAGGCTAGGAATTAGCTTAGCTCAAACGAAAAAGCTCCAAACAATTCCAAACCAATGTATACTGACCGTGTTAGAGTTTGAATATTGAACTTGTTTCATCTTTGGACGTCGTAAGAACATGAGAAGCTCTCCAGATTCCAAATGCACAATCACATCATTCAATGTCATTGATCATCAATGTATCCACAAAATTCAGGGGATCCCTTGCACCCACCATCACATCCATCACCCACCTCTAAATCCTCTGCACTGCAGCGCTCTTGCGCATCCTGAAAGAGAACCTGGACACGCTCTCCTGGAAGGAGCCGATAAACAGTGTGACAGTGTGGGCAAATGCAAGCATTGCAATGTGGGAAAATTCGGAAAATGATGATTTTGAATTTTGGAAAATACGTCACTACGTGAAACTCACAATCTATTTTTGCAACAACAGCCCGGTGAGTTCTTTAGGCATTCACTGAATTTAACTCATGTGTGCAATGCTTGCAATGATTATGATGTTTTATGCCATTGCTGTCTCTGATAGCCGTTCCTTCATATTCTTGGCCTACAAATTCACACTTCGAATCTCGTCCTGAAGCTGTCGCCCCAGCGACAAAGGCCATCTGACGACCAAAGCTTCGGTGCCGATCGACCACCAGCTCCAAGCATTCCTGTGACGGTCAAATCTCACTCTTGACTTCCGAAGAGTAATGTTTTTTATCCGCACCTAGTGGAACCGTTTCAAGATGTTTCAAGCATAAATAGGCTGGCGGACAATCTGGGAACTTCGGAATTTGGAGTACATGGAGAAACCTTGTGCCTGCTTTTACTGAGGTGAACGCAGCACTCTGAATGCTGTCGATGCCTGGCTTGGAAAACCATCATCTTGTGCCATCAGACTATGATCAATTGCTGAAAGCTGATCGAATGCGATGGATGTGCTGCCTGGTAGAATGTTTGCCCACATTGTGGTACCATCTTGAGACATCATGAAACCATATGAAACCCAGTTTTTGTGACTTTTCTATTTTTCTGCTGCTCATTTTTGGCTTTTGAGCCAGAACACAGGTCTTTATCCAAGCTTGGTCGGCCATACACAAGGATCTGCAGCATAAGCCAAGAGCATTTCATTGCTCAAGGACTTCCAAAATGAAGAACAAGCAACGCCAACCCTTAGGCACATTGAACATGTTTGAACCCTACGCAGAAAGTGCAGGAATAATATGCCAAGATCATCCAATATCCCAGAAAAATGGATGTTGCATCGTACAGTGCCAACAGCTTTTTGGCACAAGCCTGGCACCAGCTTGGCACCAGCTGTCACGCGCAGCTGTTGTAGCACCTTGGAACCGGTTTCAGCACTGCGGGGATCATTGGATCATCGTATCCTTTGCTGAATTTGCATTAATTTGTTACATTGTGTTACTGCTAGTGTTAGAGACCTTCCGCTTCAAGATCGCTTCGCTCTCAGAATCTTCGTTTACTTTCAGGTTCTTTGCTTCACAGCACTTTCCAGCTCACTCCTACAGTAGGTGCAGTTACATTTTTTTCCATTTGCAGCGAACATATTTTATGTGGCTCAGGTCTTTGAATCGATTTGAACAAAGCCTTGATCAATTGCAGAAGGCGGAAATGTTGTTCTGCACACCAGACAGTGTGATGGCGAGTCTTTGAGGCAACAAACAACGTCACTTCGTCGAATTGGCAACGGGTTCCGTTCTCATGACCTCCATTGCCCTTTTCTTTTGCCGAGTTGCAAAGCCTTGCAAAGCCATTCAAAGATTCAACAAAGACTTAACCAGATGATCTTCCTTTCGCAATTTTCTTCCGAACAAACCTTTTGAAGTGGCCTCAGGTGCTTCAGCTTGTAGAACCAACATCTCTGACTTTCAAAAGACCTCCTCTGCTGAGCCATCAGTTCTGCTAGTCAGGACCCTTCAGTTGCCGCTTCCAGTGCACGCTGCACTCGCGGCTCGGCAAAATCACGTCCTTGCAAGTCTCTTCGAAGAGTCGAAGCTGTGCCAAGCTGTGTGCGTCACGGCTTCAAAGCCAATCATCACCTTTGAATTGTTGAACTTGTTGAATACGTTGAACGTAGCTGTGGCTTTTTGTTGGATCTGAGTCCTGAACGATGTCAGGCTGTTCAGTCCAGATCCAAAACAACAAGAACATACAAGAACTACACAGCCATTCAATCGAGCTGTGAATAACCATGCTGAATGCTCTTTACCTGAAAGATGAATTCGGTGTCGAAAATCATCGAACATCTATATAGTTGCATGATGGTTATATACAGTATTCGGTATTCCTATTATGTATGACTTTGAATCCGCTGGCAATACGGAAACAGGCATCACTGGAAAAAGCAAGCCACATGAGTGGCACCTGGTGCACAATCATCGGAACGCAAATCATCGAAACCTCTGCGCAACAAACATCTGGAAGGAGTGAAGCACGTTTGGAATTGATAATTGGAGCCTTCCTCTCAAACAGCAATACAAAATAATACAAATCAATTATACAAATCAAAATAAACATTTAATAAATATCCTTCGGGTTCCGTAGGTCTCTCAAGGACGCGATGGTGCCGGACTTGTGAACGAGACATTTGTACAAAGTCACATGACGTCAACTGCAATTCCAAATAATTCCAATATACAACTTATGGCATAGTTATAGAATTCATATGGCATTCCAAATAGTTCATATTATTTTTATACTATTTTCAATCTAACTGCAATGAATTCTGGCAAACATGCGCCCCTTAAGGCTCTGACCTTGACCTTGGTAACGAAGTGACGCGTTCGTTTTTCACCTCCTTCATCTCGCTCCTCCCATCCCTCCCTGCACTCTTCATTCTGCGCATACCACGTGCCTTGGAGACCAAATGCAGAGATGCCCAGAGAATCCCAGAGATGCGCGCGAGTCACACTGGAAAAATACTGTGATATGATCATGATGTATATATGAGCTCCCGTCAAAAATCCTTTACATCTCAGTAGTTACTAATATCGGTTATTTTTTTGGGGGGCATATCGCTTTCCAGTATTTTGTGCCATTATCGCTTTTGGGGGGGCCTATCGCTTTACAGTGTTTCGTGCGCATCTCTGACACAAGCGCTTCTGCAAAATTATGGTCTTCAACCATTTTGACAGTAAAAATATATATATATGTAATTATATATATATAACGAAAGCCAAAATCCCATCTACCCCTATTTCCCCACACCTTTCCCCCATATAATTTTCACCCATATACTTATCACCCACAGACTTTTCCCCCATATACTTTTCACCCAGAAACTCTTCACCCAGAAACTCTTCTTGCACATACTTTTCACCCATATACTTTTCACCCAGGGACTCTTGACCCAGAAACTCTTCTTGCACAGACTTTTTACCCAGAGACTCTTCACCCAGAGACTCTTCACCCAGAAACTCTTCTTGCACATACTTTTCACCCATATACTTTTCACCAAGAGACTCTTCACCCAGAAACTCTTCTTGCACATACTTTTCACCCATATAGTTTTCACCAAGAGACTCTTCACCAAGAAACTCTTCTCGCACATACTTTTCACCCATATACTTTTCACCCAGAGACTCTTCACCCAGAAACTCTTCTTCCACATACTTTTCACCCAAATACTTTTCACCAAGAGACTCTTCACCCAGAAACTCTTCTTGCACATACTTTTCACCCATATACTTTTCACCCAGAGACTCTTCACCCAGAAACTCTTCTTGCACATACTCTTCACCCATATACTTTTCACCCAGAGACTCTTCACCCAGAAACTCTTCTTGCACATACTTTTCACCCATATACTTTTCACCAAGAGACTCTTCACCCAGAAACTCTTCTTGCACATACTTTTCATATATATAGTAATTTATATAGTTTTCACCCAGAGACTCTTCACCCAGAAACTCTTCTTGCACATACTTTCACCCATATACTTTTCACCCAGAGACTCTTCACCCGAAACTCTTCTTGCACAGACTTTTCACCCAGAGAACTCTTCACCCAGAAACTCTTCTTGCACATACTTTTCACCAAGAGACTCTTCACCCAGAAACTCTTCTTGCACATACTTTTCACCCATATACTTTTCACCCAGAGACTCTTCACCCAGAAACTCTTCTTGCACATACTTTTCACCCAGAGACTCTTCACCCAGAAACTCTTCTTGCACAGACTTTTCACCCAGAGACTCTTCACCCAGAAACTCTTCTTGCACATACTTTCACCCATATTCTTTTCACCCAGAGACTCTTCACCCAGAAACTCTTCTTGCACATACTTTTCACCCATATACTTTTCACCCAGAGAATCTTCACCCAGAAGCTCTTCACCCAGAGACTCTTCACCCAGAAACTCTTCTTGCACAGACTTTTCACCCATATACTTTTCACACAGAGACTCTTCACCCAGAAACTCTTCTTGCACATACTTTGCACCCATATACTTTTCACCCAGAGACTCTTCTTGCACATACTTTTCACCCATATACTTTTCACCCAGAGACCCTTCTCCCAGAAACCCTTCTTGCACAGACTTTTCACCTAAAGACTCTTCACCCAGAAACTCTTCTTGCACATACTTTTCACCCATATACTTTTCACCCAGAGATTTTTCACCCAGAAACTCTTCTTGCACAGACTTTTCATCCAGAGACTCTTCCCCCAAACTCTTCTTGCACATACTTTTCACCCATATACTTTTCACCAAGAGACTCTTCACCCAGAAACTCTTGCACATACTTTTCACCCATGTACTTTTCACCCAGAGACTCTTCACCCAGAAACTCTTCTTGCACATACTTTTCACCCATATACTTTTCACCAAGAGACTCTTCAGCCAGAAACTCTTCTTGCACATACTTTTCACCCATATACTTTTCACCCAGAGACTCTTCACCCAGAAACTCTTCTTGCACATACTTTTCACCCAGAAACTCTTCTTGCACATACTTTTCACCCATATACTTTTCACCCAGAAACTCTTCTTGCACATACTTTTCACCCATATACTCTTCACCCCGGGACTCTTGACCCAGAAACTCTTCTTGCACAGACTTTTTACCCAGCGACTCTTCACCCAGAAACTCTTCTTGCACATACTTTTCACCCATATACGTTTCACCCAGAGACACTTCACCCAGAAACTCTTCTTGCACATACTTTTCACCCATATACTTTTCACCAAGAGACTCTTCACCCAGAAACTCTTCTTGCACATACTTTTCACCCATATACTTTTTACCCAGGGACTCTTCACCTAGAAACTCTTCTTGCACAGACTTTTCACCCAGAGACTCTTCACCCAGAAACTCTTCTTGCACATACTTTTCACCCATATACTTTTCACCCAGAGACTCTTCACCCAGAGACTCTTCTTGCACATACTTCAGCCAGAAACTCTTCTTGCACATACTTTTCACCCACAGACTTTGCACCCTCTTTTCACCCAAGAAAACCGGACCTATAGGGAATCGATGCCCACCGTCACTGTTTTGCCACATGGTACATTACATTGAAAAACCATACTTTTTGCGCGCCTAAAATTCCACCTATTTATGACATTTTCGGTCCCTTGAGAGACCTACTCCCCCAGACCCCCTATTCGCACTTCGTTCGCAAATAGCAACTAGCCAGCTTCCCGGCTGGCTGTCGTAATAATATATATATATGTATATATATACATATATATATATATATGCAATGATTTTACTTATATTTATATATATATATATCTCTCTCTCTCCTCTATATTATTCCTCGATAGCGAAGCTATTGGGGTTCTTAGTTCAAGTATAGGATGAGTTTCATGTTTGCGTTTTGGAGTGGGCATGTTGGTGCTGTTGCAGGGTGCCGTTGCAGGGTGCTGCTTCAGGGTGTGTGCTTTGGCACTGGCCTGCTGGTGCCGCTGCAGGGGTCGCTGCGAGATGTCTGTAGCAGTGTGGGCGTTGGGGCCTGATGGAGAGTAGGTTTACGCTGTGTCAAAAACGAAGTGTTGTTGGCTGCTACCCAATAATATCCTTTGCTATCTGGGGTCCATTCTGGCGTAAATAATATGTTTTCTAATGGTGTAGTAATGATATACATATATTATGTATATATATATATACATATACAGATATACAGTACACACATGATATGATATATAATATTTAATATTTTCCCACTGCTTGCAACGTTTGCTGCAAAGACACTGCAGCAGCCTCTGCCCTCTGCAAACTGGTGGGCTCAGGTGGTGCTGGTGGCCTGAACAGAAAATATTCACCCAACAAACATGGAGCCCTACTGTAGTTGACCCAGGAAAGTGGATGAATACAAGTGTCATGGAACTGATTGAGTCAGTCAAAAAAGCTGGGTAATGGAGGAAAGATGAGGAAAGATGAGGAAAAAAAGCGAATGGTAAATCTTGCACTCCGGAATCTGGTTTGATTTCGCTTCAAGAACTCTGTCTGAGTGCAGCTCTGTCTTGCTGCTGCGCGATAGCGCTTTGCTGCAGCTATCTCGGCCTGAGAGTCGTGTGACTCCGCCAGTGAATAGCTTCAAGTAGCTCAGAACATGCACGTGTTGCGCAGGAACCACGCGCCTTGTATTCCGTTCGCAGAAGCCTGGACTCTGCCGAAGGTGCTGGTGTCTCCTGCGGGTATTCCATGGATTTATGATTTATCTCCAGACATGTCGAAGACACCGACCAAAAGCACGGGCATTGGCAGAATGGACATCATATGGACATCATATGGACATAAAATGGACCATGAACTGTCATCCCGCATATTGCCGAGAGCCTTCTCCACGTTTCGCCGCTGAAGGCCGCGCAAAGCCAGTTCTGACATGTTCAGCTCACGTTGCAGTTGCTTCACCTCTAGTCAGGTCTCTGTGAATAGCGTGAAACTAGCGTGAAAATAGCGTGAAGCATCGCAAAACATTTGAAATAACAAAGCTGCTGCAGCCCAAAACTGAGATTGAGTCCTGCCCGTACACTGCTGGAAGTGGTACTGCATTCCTAGTTTGGATTGCATGGAAAAATCTGTTCATAATTCATAATCCAAAAACTCCAAGCAGATTGCAAGTTGCATGCATATTAGGCTCTGCTTGCGTCCAAGCAGCTTCTTCTCCAATTCATCAACAGCCCGCTTCCTGAGCCTCTGCTCTGTGCCCAGCTCATCATTCAAACGCTCTCTATCGCTGAGTGCCTTCAAAGGCAAGTACTGTGAAAATGCGGGAGTTAAAATCCAAAAGCCGCATAGCGAAGCAAAAGTCATGAAGATTTTGACAATAGACAGCAAGGAACAAATATTGTATAGAAATAGAATTGTGAGCGGTCAGTGAGTTTTTAATGAAATCAAGGTATAAATCGCAACTCTGGTCATCCGGTCTCGTCCTGTCCTCTGCGAGTTGGGCGTGCAGCTGAGATGAGTTTGTAGAGGTAGCTGACGAGGCCTGGTGATGCAAAGCGTCAATGCAAAGCCTTTGAAGCGTCAGAAATTCACATTAAAATCATGAAAAATCACTTGAAAATTCATACAGCTTTACGTGAAGCTATTGCTGTGCACCTGTGACATCTTCAAAGCGGCAGATGCTTCTGCAGCAACTTGTTGCGCCTGGAACCACTGGAAGGTTCACTCAAAAGTCTCGACTATGACATACTATGACTGTAGATGGCCATAGATGGCCGTTTGCAACGAGGGAGAAAGACAACTCCATGTAACTCCATGACTCCGGCAGGTAACGGGTATGCCAAACGTATACCCAATGTGAGAAGCTGGGGACCTCAGCAGAATACATACTGTGTAGAGATGTGTAGAGTGGGATCTAGCGATGGCACACGTGTTCGGTGGACCATTTGGAGAAATCGTGCAGCATCAAGTCCAAAACCACGTATCAAATGTATCAGGAGCAGTTTTCAACACACCCCTTGTCAACCAATATGACCCGGTACTGCTTTGAATCTTACAAGTTGCGACATATCGTAGCGATGCTCCGTTCACCTTCTGAAACGGGCTCCTAAAATATTGTGCCACGAACCGCCAGTGTGCACATGCAAGATCATGCTGCGAAGCAGTGACCAGGAAAGAAATAGAAAGTAAATGAAAGTAAACTCAATAGTATCTCCAGCTGTGTAGGAAATTTGTGAAATTGAGATGATGTGGCAAAATGTTGCAAATTGGTCCAATCTCAACTTTGTCATGCCATGTGTGGTCAGGATCGTTGCAGCGTTCGCGCTGGCAAACTGAATATTGCCATCATAGACAAGTGGCCCTGATGTTCGTAGTTTTTTTCAGCGCCTTCAAAACCTACCTACACGTTATCCAAACTTTCTGGACTACATCCAGAACCCCTGCCATCTGAGCGTTTTCAAACTACTGAGCATCTGCCAAGCCTCATGAAGCTCTCTAGAATCCATTGCAGAACAGTCTGGAACACTGACAAAAACCCTTGCCTCAAAGCTCCCGAGTGAACAATGCAAGACCATGCTTCACCATGCTTGCCAAACTCCCCCTTGAAAGCTGCCTCAAGGATCCCTACAACCCAAAAATAATTACCCTACCTCAAGGCTGCCCCCAACCAACCCAGAGCGCCAAAGTGGTCCAGTGTTACCAGGTCTAAAAAAGAAGCGCCTCTTCAAGTTGTTTGCGAAGCTTTTTAATGGTCCTCTCTGCATCCTCCAAGCAAAGCTGTGTGTCTGCTGAGATTACTGTCCGTATGTGCTTGTCCTTCCGCATCGAGAAAAAATGAACTTACTGTACACGTTCAAGTCAGGCAGCATAAAACTAGACATCTAAAAAATCAAGTGCACTTGCAAGACGTCAATAAACAAAAACCTTTCACCCAGCCTCCACCAGACCTTGTCCTAATGGGTATCCCAAAAAATTGTCTTCTGCTGGAGGTGTAGGTTCTGTTGGAACAACCTCTGACTGGCCTGTTGCGTCAGTATGTTCAGCGCCTGCGTTTGTTGCTACAAAGGATTGCACATCCTCAGGTGTAGTCCCAGTGTCTTTGCCAGCTGCCTCTGCCATCAAACTGGCTTCTGCTGGACGTGTTGTAGCTTCGGTTGGAACAACCTCTGACTGGCCTGCTGCATCAGTATGTTCAGCACCTGCTTTTGTCGCTGCAGAGGATTGCACATCCTCAGGTGTAGTCCCAGTGTCTTTGCCAGCTGCCTCTGCCATCAAACTGGCTTCTGCTGGAGGTGTTGTAGCTTCGGTTGGAACAACCTCTGACTGGCCTGCTGCATCAGTATGTTCAGCACCTGCTTTTGTCGCTGCAGAGGATTGCATATCTTCAGGTGTAGTCGCAGTGTCTTTGCCAGCTGCCTCTGCCATCAAACTGGCTTCTGCTGGAGGTGTTGTAGCTTCTGTTGGAACAACCTCTGATTGGCCTGTTGCGTCAGTATGTTCAATGCCTGCTTTTGTTGCTGCAGAGGATTGCATATCTTCAGGTGTAGTCTCAGTGTCTTTGCGAGCTGCCTCTGCCATCAAAGTGGCTTCTGCTGGAGACGTAGGTTCTGTTGGAACAACCTCTGACTGGCCTGTTGCGTCAGTATGTTCAGCGCCTGCGTTTGTTGCTACAAAGGATTGCACATCCTCAGGTGTAGTCCCAGTGTCTTTGCCAGCTGCCTCTGCCATCAAAGTGGCTTCTGCTGGAGGTGTTGTAGCTTCTGTTGGAACAACCTCTGATTGGCCTGTTGCGTCAGTATGTTCAGCGCCTGCTTTTGTTGCTGCAAAGGATTGCACATCCTCAGGTGTAGTCCCAGTGTCTTTGCCAGCTGCCTCTGCCATCAAACTGGCTTCTGCTGGAGGTGTTGTAGCTTCTGTTGGAACAACCTCTGACTGGCCTGTTGCATCAGTTGCTTTTGTTGCCGCAAAGGATTGCATATCTTCAGGTGTAGTCGCAGTGTCTTTGCCAGCTGCCTCTGCCATCAAACTGGCTTCTGCTGGAGGTGTTGTAGCTTCTGTTGGAACAACCTCTGACTGGCCTGTTGCGTCAGTATGTTCAGTGCCTGCTTTTGTTGCTGCAGAGGATTGCACATCCTCAGCTTTAGTCCCAGTGTCTTTGCCAGCTGCCTCTGCCATCAAACTGGCTTCTGGTTCTGTTGGAACAACCTCTGACTGGCCTGTTGCATCAGTATGTTGAGCGCCTGCTTTTGTTGCCGCAAAGGATTGCATATCTTCAGGTGTAGTCGCAGTGTCTTTGCCAGCTGCCTCTGCCATCAAACTGGCTTCTGCTGGAGGTGTTGTAGCTTCTGTTGGAACAACCTCTGACTGGCCTGCTGCGTAAGTATGTTCAGCGCCTGCTTGTGTTGCTGCAGAACCTTGCACATCCTCAGGTGTAGTCCCAGTGTCTTTGCCAGCTGCCTCTGCCATCAAACTGGCTTCTGCTGGAGGTGTTGTAGCTTCTGTTGGAACAACCTCTGACTGGCTTATTGCGTCAGTATGTTCAGCGCCTGCTTTTGTTGCTGCAGAGGATTGCATATCTTCAGGTGTAGTCTCAGCGTCTTTGCGAGCTGCCTCTGCCATCAAACTGGCTTCTGCTGGAGACGTAGGTTCTGTTGGAACAACCTCTGACTGGCCTGTTGCATCAGTATGTTCAGCGCCTGCTTTTGTTGCCGCAGAGGATTGCATATCTTCAGGTGTAGTTGCAGTGTCTTTGCCAGCTGCCTCTGCCATCAAACTGGCTTCTGCTAGAGGTGTTGTAGCTTCTGTTGGAACAACCTCTGACTGGCCTGTTGCGTCAGTATGTTCAGCGCCTGCTTTTGTTGCCGCAAAGGATTGCATATCTTCAGGTGTAGTCGCAGTGTCTTTGCCAGCTGCCTCTGCCATCAAACTGGCTTCTGCTGGAGGTGTTGTAGCTTCTGTTGGAACAACCTTTGACTGGCCTTTTGCTTCCGTTGAAATATCACCAGCATTGGAAGATTGAAACTCCAATCGCAGCGGTCGATCCTTCAGAAAGCCTTTGAAGCCATCGGCACTCAAATCATCCAGGCTCACTAGTTCATCTTTGCCTACTCGAAGCAGGACATCTCCTTCAGAAACACCATGCTCTGCTCCAAAGGAATCTTCAGAGACATGCTTGACTGCCAAGCGCCCTGGTGGCATGCCATTGAAGGAAATGCCCAACTTGCCAACAGAATCATCTGCAACTATCTCAAAAACCCTTCCTTGGGGCTCGTTTTTGATCGCGTCTTCACTTGCCAATGCTTTCTGTTCATGTTCTGGCAGTTCCAATTTTGGTTCCAGCTGCGAAGTCCCAGTTTGATCTGATGTTGCAGAAGATTGAAACTCCAATCGCAGCGGTCGATCCTTCAGAAAGCCTTTGAAGCCATCGGCACTCAAATCATCCAGGCTCACTAGTTCATCTTTGCCTACTCGAAGCAGGACATCTCCTTCAGAAACACCATGCTCTGCTCCAAAGGAATCTTCAGAGACATGCTTGACTGCCAAGCGCCCTGGTGGCATGCCATTGAAGGAAATGCCCAACTTGCCAACAGAATCATCTGCAACTATCTCAAAAACCCTTCCTTGGGGCTCGTTTTTGATCGCGTCTTCACTTGCCAATGCTTTCTGTTCATGTTCTGGCAGTTCCAATTTTGGTTCCAGCTGCGAAGTCCCAGTTTGATCTGATGTTGCAGAAGATTGAAACTCCAATCGCAGCGGTCGATCCTTCAGAAAGCCTTTGAAGCCATCGGCACTCAAATCATCCAGGCTCACTAGTTCATCTTTGCCTACTCGAAGCAGGACATCTCCTTCAGAAACACCATGCTCTGCTCCAAAGGAATCTTCAGAGACATGCTTGACTGCCAAGCGCCCTGGTGGCATGCCATTGAAGGAAATGCCCAGCTTGGTGATAGTTGTGTCGGCACATGCAATGAACCTTTCTCTCTTGCTCTGAAACACCAAATGCAGTGGCCGTCCTTTCAACAATGACTTGAAACTGTCTTCTGTCAACTCCTCCAAGGAAGACAACTGCTCATTTCCTGCTTGTATCAAGACATCGTCTGCCTCAATGCCTCGAACATCTCCCAACGAGCCAGCTGCAACACTTTTCACAGTCAGCAAGCCAGGGGGAAGTCCGTTGAATTGGATGCCAAGCTTCTCCGTTTCGTGCTGTACATGCACGTTGTACCTTCTCATCCTTCTCATGAATCCTCATCTCTCATGGCTTTCATGCAATTCACTTCATGGCCCCGCAAATGAAAGCCATTCCGTTGGACTCCGCTACTTTGTGCTAAAGGAGAGATCTTGTGGGAAAAACATTGAAAAACTAGTTTCGTCTTGTGCCAACACTTCTGTCATCATGCCAGTGATCATGAATCATGCTAGTGATGATGATTCCGTTACTGTCGCAGTGAGGGCTTCAGCCAGGCACTTTGAGGTCAGCGACGCTTCAGGAACAGTTCCAAAAGAAAGCAGGCTCTATATGCTCTATGAATGGACATGGCAACCACGGCAACGAAACTTTTTCTTTATCGCCCACGGCTGTAGTCCACTTGCTTGGCCACCTTCAATCACATTCAGCAAGCAAAATCCACGGTGTACAACCTTGCACCGATCTTTCAAAGGCACAACAATTTCTCTTCTGCCTCGCAACGATGCATGTGCTCGTCCAAGTAGTGCTGCAGAATGACAATTGCATGCGAACCTTCCAACATTGCTTTGGCTGATCTAGTGAGAGTGCATTCAGCGGAGGACCAGCATTGACTGCATTGACCTAGGTCTTCCGCTGAGACCCTGCCTAAGAGTGTCGTGCCTCCCAGGGACGCACGAACCACATCAGCACCGGCTGAAAGGGCAACCTCTCAGGAACTGTTCAAAGCACGGCTGAGATTGTGCGAATGTGTGCGTGTGATTGCGTGTGTGGACTTGAAAACTTCGGCAACTTTTGAAGTTTGGCAGATCCTTTTGATTCAAATCTGATACTGTCTTTCGCGATTTACCATGATGTAATTGTATAATATACATATGATATGTTTATATACACATACCATACTGTTTTTACACAGCTACATACTCCATTGCAGCTTGCATGATCGAAGGTGGACCCTTCTGTCCAAATTTGCACAAAATAATGCGAAACCAGGTTTCGAAGCAATTCATTCATTGCAGGTGATGCTTTAGTCATTTGCTTTCCATTGCTGGTGTCTTCCTTCGTCCCCTGAAATGCCCTGAAATACAACCGTTTTCACAAATATTCAACGTATTGTCACTGCGATTCAATGATATTCACAACTCACCAATGTTTCGCAGTATTTCAATATGTATTTCAATTCAATGTATTCCATATGTATGAATATGATTGAATATGTATGAATTATGTATGATATGTATGGTCAATATGTAAATAAATGTAAATAATATATAGTAATATTAAATAATATGTAAATCACAGTCGAATGCTGGACCTTCTCGTAGCCAGCGATGTCCTGGGAGCTGAAGCCCCGGTGGTCGCCCACCAAGACCACGACGCCCTGAACTGCACCGGCCCTGGCGACCATACGACGTAGCTACGAACATTTTGTGTCATTTTGTTACACATTTGGCTCATTTGTGTCATGATGTACTGATATGTACTGTACGACTGTACGAAGTATACAGTACTGTACTGTATAAAGGAACTTTCGTGCGTACTTGCTGTGTCTTGCTGTAAATTGGATCAAATGAGATGGATGGTATGGGGCGATATGGGGCCACGGGGAATGGACAGGCCACATGCCCTGTGTATCCCACCTGCGGATCTGCTTCAGCACTTCTCCAATCGGTTCGCCGTCGGCATCTAGAAGTAGCATGACCTCAGCCGTAGGGACGCCACGGTCTTCCAATGTCTTCCAATGTAGTCCCTGCATATCCAAGTATGGTAGTCACATGTAGTCCCATGTAGTCACAATGCAAAATGAGACATGCAATACCCGCGAATTCCTCCATAGTGTACCAGATATCAACCACCAAACAGCAACATCATCCCTGGTGTCCCACCGGTGCAGAGCTTGCATCCGAGAAGCGACCCTTCCAGAATCACATCCTTCCCCTGGTTTCAGTGCCGCCTGATGAATCGTAACACTGTGTTTTCTAAACGCCTTGTCTTGTGATGTCATCGCGCTTCATGACTTGAAGACCCACTTGACTTGACAAAAGTACAATTTGGACATGACCTTTCCTTGCACTGGACAGGTGAACAAGGTGCAGTAGATTCACTGCACCAGAATGAGCCGCAGGAGCGTTTTGCTCCATATGCAGCAGCTTGCCGCAACTACAAGATTTGCCTGAAATGTCATGAAATCACCTAGTGTTCCTTTCCACAATTTAGCTCGATCTCCACGTCTGAATAGTCAGCTGATGCATCGTCTTCAGGCTCAGACTTTTTCCCAAGCATCGCTGCTTCTTCATCCCAAGCGTCTTCGTTGGTTTTGCGTTCACGAGAGATGTTTTCCTCCTTTGGTATCTTAAGCCAGGCATACGTTGTGATCGCAGTCAATGCTATGAGAGCACCAAAAACTGTCCGGACAGTTGGTTCTTTGTCAAAGAATATAAATCCACCAAGAAGAATGCAAATTGTCTTGAGCTGGCCAAGCAGAATATGAGCTAGTGGCGAGGTGAGCCCAAGCACCCATGTTGATGAGACATTGGCTAAGGTGCCACATACTGATGACAAAGCAATCGCCATGCAGTGTCTTCCTTCGATTTGCTGGCTTGCGGCAGTGACGTCTTCCAAAGCCACAGCACTAATTACAGTGATGGCACCCATCCACGGCATACAGCTGTCCAGCAACTGAAGTGGAGAAAGGGTCACTTCAGTATATTGAATCACATGAGATGTTAAGCCCTTTTGAAAGACTGCTAGGAAAACAGCTGCGAAAGCCACGAACAGGCCAGGAAGTGTAAGCTCACCACTGTCCAAGCTAGATACAGTGCACAACAAGATGCCGAAAGCTGCGATACTTAAGAGTATCGCCTGAAAACAAGTTGGCATTTTTCCGTAAAGGGCTGCATCCCAAGCAACTGCGCCTGGAGCCATAAGAAGCTTTATCATCTGATAGATGCCGACAGAATTTTGAGACAAGGAAAGATTCGACATGATGTTGTAGAAGCTCCACGAAATAATCAAAAGACAGACTGCACGTCCAGCCCCAGCATCTTTTGATGACCAGAGTTGCGCTTGTGCTGGACTGTAGATTCCAAGTTTGGACATTGCCTTGATCATTATCCAGGTGGATCCATAGTGCGCTACCGTCAACAGGATGGGGAAGCGAAACCCGGTGGAGACAAAAACCATCTTGTTGCTCATGACTGTTGCTGGCCCGCTTACAAAATTGCAGAAAAAGGCCAAGCTCACACGAACCAGCTGCCCCAGCTGCCACCTTGTGTTTGACCGGATCGTGTTGCTCATACTGTCTTGCTCACTTTCTACACTCGTTGCACCTGACCTTGGACTCTGCACAGCTTCAGCTGACTTTGTTGGCAAGTCGCATGTGGCTTGAAGCATGCTGGAGTTTTCTCGAAGGAACAGTTACACATTCCACATTTGGACTGTCTGCTCTAGTAGTCTAGGCTCTGTTGATGAGAATCTGGAAATAAACCTTTCTTAGCCATTCGTACTATATAGATTGCATTAGATTGCCAGATACATTTTTTGGGAACAACAGCCCGCTGAAGATCTTGTAGTAGTGCTCCTCTTACAATGCTCCCCTAAGCACGAGGGCTTTCTTTGAGCCTCAGCGACTTCCTAGTTTCACATTTAGTCAAGCTTCATAAAATCCCAAACAGAGCAGACTCAGTCCAGTGTGTGTGTGTGTGTCTATGGGAAACGCAATCCTGTGGCCAAAAAGCACACTACCTACCTGCTACAGTACCAGGTATAACTTGTTTATAACAGTGTTGCAGGATGATGGCTATGTCTTGACATCTCTCAACACTTGGATGAAACACGAACGCCACCTTCAGCGCTGCCCTTGTGGAGCGCGAACGGGCTTCCATACCCCGCAGCGGACTTGTACACCAGGCCTGGCATGCAAAATAGATTTACATATATATATATTACATATATATATATTTTACATATATATAATTTTATAATATTTTATTTAATTTGTCACAGAGTTCAAATGTTTTGGATTGACCCACGTCTAATCTGTGCCGTAATTTCACGTTTTTTTTTCCGTATCAGACGTATCAATACGTATCAAACATCCATCAGTCATCAGCCTGGCCTCAGGTTCTTGGAGAGGGTCAGGCAAATCTTCTCCGTCCAAGGCCAAGCGCACTCGTTCCGCGATGCGCGGCTCGTCAGGCACTAGGCCTATGGAAGCTTAAGCTGTAAAAAAAACAACAAAAAAGGCAACAACCACAGTATACCACTGTATACAACAGTATACCACAGTGTACCACAGTGTACCACAGTGTACCATGTTTTCCCAGTTACCTATGTTTCCAATTGTTTCCATCATTTTCCATCTATGAAGCAACAATTGACGATTGCCACGATGTCAAGGCGCCTCTGACCAGTGCTCCAGAGACTTCCAGGGTGTGTCCACTTGACTCAAAAGATAGACAGACCTCTCATAGATCTCATAGATCTCATAGACAACTGTTGTCTCAACTGTCTCAACTGTAAAAAAAATCAGACTCTTTTCCTTCCGAAGTTGAAACTGTTTGAAGCTCTCGTCTGGTGATATGCGATAATATATATAATATGCAATAAGATGTAATGAGTAAAGCATTTTAAAGCATGTCACAGTGCCAATCAGGCCATACTCATTTACAAGGGAACGTTTCTTTGAAGTCCATGCAATTTTTGATGGATTGATTGGTTGCGAGAGAACTTTGTTGGTTTTCGTCTCTAGTGCTGTTCAATTATTGAAGTAGCCAGTTGGAAGGCAGTTGTTGAAGACAATTGAAGAAGCCAGTGTGGAAGATTCTCGTCTTGTAGTTCTGTCTGGGCTGATTTTCTTCGCTTCCAGTTTCCAGTTGCGGTTTTGTCTTGACACTGTTTTTGACATCTTTTGACAGCAGCTTCATGCGCCTGGGTGTTGTGCCTCACACCTTGGCTCCTGAAAAGAGCAGCAGAGAGGCAGCGAAGGCCAACATCGGCGCGCCCGCACTTCCGGGGGTCTTCAGCTGTAAACCTGAGCTGCTTGCAGATCAGAAACAAATTCGAACAAGGACAAGAGCCTACTGTAGGCATCTTTATACGCAGTTACATGTCTAACCAATGGCAAGGGCAGTCTGGAGAATCAAATTTTCAAACGAAGAGAACTACAAGACCATGCAAAACCACTCTTGTTGTAGCGATGGGGGAGCAACTGTGTGGCATCAGCTCGCTGGAGTGGAATCACAAAGCGTCGCCAAAAGCATGGCAAGTGCGGCCTGTCCATGGCAAAATCTGCCCAAGTGCAGAGTGCACGTGACCACTACGGTGGAAAACGTGCTGGTATCCGTCACCGGTCCCACTCGTTATCCCAACTGGCATCCGATGGCATCGGTTATGTCGTTGCGTGTGTGTGTGGCCACCTCTGTGGCATGTCAAGTCTTTCTGGAGCCTCACGCTCTCACAGTAGAGGAAACGCTCGGAAGACTTGGCACCGAAGATGCACTGTTTGGTGGCGTGGCCTACCTGGCATCGAAGGTCAGAGGATCTCCTTCCCTCACTCTGGAACGAATTCAAGAGCTAGGTTTGCCGACGCAGCCCTTTGCAGAATTCGGCTTGTTTGGAATTCAAGAGTATTGAAGCTCTTTCGTGTCTTGCAAGAAGTTATTGTAGAAGAGATAGTATCAAATGGAATAGATATTTGTTTCCCAGAGCCTAGCCGTCACAAAGATGCTCTTCGAAAATCAAGAAGTTGACATCAACATTCCGAAGAAACATCTCATCTCTGCGTATCTCGAAGCCCACCTGGCCACAATGATTACAACCCTCCATGCGGGACTTTGGGCACTCGCTCAACCTAAAGGCCCAACAATCACAAGGGAAAGAACTTCAATCGCTGCCCAAAATCAGCTGAACTATGCTGCAATCATAGGCTGAAATATGATGTTGAGCACATGTTCTTCAGGGGACTTTGGGAAGACGCAATGTGGTAGACGCAAGGTGCGTACGACACATACAGTATGAACACATTTTGAATCTCTGTGAGTTTCAGTGCTCTGAGGTTGGGACCGGTGTCCCTTTTTGCCGCATTTGCCGCATGGCCACCGCAATGTTGTTTCCACACTGCCTTTTGTGTCAGCCAAGACACCGCAGCACGTATGCTGAGTGCTTTCATGATTTCATTGTTACACCTGTGATAATGTGGCACTCTTGGTTAACTGATCCATTCGCGAAGCTAGCCCTTGTCACTTGCCAGTCAATCAATTAGCAGGAAATGCATTCAATGTCTGTGGAATGGGTCGACATCTCACGTGCCATGTTGCGAGCCTTCTGCTTCCGGGATTTCTATCTGCATCTCGGGTGTCTCCTCGTCTGCCATCTCTGCTTTCTCTTTTTTCCTTCGCTTCTTTGCTGGGGTAGAGCTGCTGGAAGGCTCAGTGACACTGCACCAAGTTGGCCTGAAGACATTCTAAGGCCCAAAGCTGGCCAACCACATGTTGTTCGCTCAGTTGCAATCACACAGGACATATTGTTTAAGTTTTATGTTTTCTGCTATTCTCACATATTCTCACATATTCTCACATATTCTCACATATTCTCACATATTCTTGCATATTCTAGCATATTCTAGCATTCTTGTGCAGCAAAGAAACAGCTCATATGCCATCTGCTCCAGGTCCGCCAAGCGCGGCATGCGCCGCCTTTGCCACCAGGTATCCACGGTGAAAAAAAACACCGTCTTGCCATGCAAGAGGCAGCGACAGGTTTCCAAACCAAAAAAAACATCAACACATTGCTGCAGCGCAGTCGCTTGCGCAAGATATGAAGCAAAGCAGAACCTGAGGCTGATCAAAATATGAACGTTTTCTTGCACCAGCTTAAGGGTTTTGAGGGCTAAGGAAGGAAAGCAAACAATCCATGACAATCCGACGGCCAGGCGACGAGATCGAGAATTTGTCTGAAGTTCCTTCTCGGATGGTCGTGTCTCAGTGTGGGAGCAGTGGGAACACAGTGCAACATAGCTGACATAACTTGCATCTGACGGCTGTGCTTTTTTGCTCTTGTGTGCATCTACCAGCCTCTCGGGGTTGTCTTGGTAAGAAATCCGTTTCTCTTGCGGAAACAACTAAGGTACTAACTACCTCGTCCATCTCCATAGACCACCGCTCTGGAAGAGGCACTGCATCAGGCTGCGCACCTGTGGCCAAACCTAATGTCTTGAAAAAAAGGTGCATACTGAACAAACCGAAGTGTTCTTTGTGGTCCAATTTTCCAATTTGCAACTGCGCAACTGTACCACTTCAGAAGTGGCTCCTCGGAGGCAGGGAAAAACGTTTGAGCATACTGAATGTACAATATGTACAATGGGAAAAGACAAAGACAGAGTCAGTCACCCGAGTCAGTCGCCCCAAACGTCCGAGCCAGGAACCCCATAGGACAAAGTCAGTCACCGGTGAACACTAGCACAGGATGCAGGGAGACCATGAACGGGAGACAGAAAGTCAGCAACAAAGAGTCAGTCACCCCTCGGAAGCCGGGAGGAGGATCCAGGAACCCCGGGGAAAACAGAAAGTCAACAACAAAGAGTCGGTCACCCCTGGAAGGAGAATCCAGGAACCCCGGGGCAAACAGAAAGTCAACAACAAAGAGTCAGTCACCCCTGAAAGCTATCTATCTATCTATCTATCTATCGATCCATCCATCCATCCATCCATCCATCCATCTATCTATCTATCTAATCTATCTAATCTATCTAATCTATCTAATCTACTAATCTATCTATATTTCTATCTCTATCTCTATCTCTATCTCTAACTATCTATCTATCTATTTCTATCTATATCTATATCTCTATCTCTATCTATATCTCTATCTCTATCTCTAACTCTAACTATCTATCTATCTATCTATCTATTTCTATCTATATCTATATCTATATCTCTCTATCCATCCATCCATCCATCCATCCATCCATCTATCTAGGAACCCATGGGAACATCGAAAAAACGGAACGTCAACAACAAAGAGTCCCTCAAGAAACCTTAACGCAACCCCAAAGAAACCCCAAACCAAGACTGAGTAAAGCCTAAACCAACCCTCACGCAAACCCTAACAAAACCCTGAATGAACCCCAAACCACCCTAAATAAACCCTAAACATGGTTTATCCTGACGAAACCCTTATTAACCGAAACCAACCCCAAAGAAACCCTAAACCAACCCGAAATATACCCTAAACCAACCCCTAAATATTCCCTAAACGAAACCTAAACTATATAACCCTAAATAAACCCTAAACCGACCTTGAATAAACCCTAAACCAACCCTAAGTAAACCCCAAACCAGCGCTGAAACAAACCCTAAATTTAAACCAACCCCAAAACAAACCCTGACAAAATAATAATTCAACCCTAAACCAAACCAAAAGAAACCCTAAACCAAGCATCCACCCCAAACCAAGACGACATAAACCCTAAAACAAACCCTACAGAAACCCTAAACTAACCATCAAGCAAACCCTGACAAAACCCTACATTAACCCTAAACCAACCCTAAATAAACCCTAAACCAAACCTAAATAAGCCCAAAACAAACACCAAGTAAACCCAAAAGAGAATATGAAACAAACTTGGATGAAACTCTACATTAACCATTAAATAATCCGAAACTAACCTCAAATAAAATTTTAACCAAGCCAGACTCTGCCCTAAACCAAGCCTGAATAAACCCAAATCCAACCCTCGCGCAAACCCTGATGAAACCCTAACTTAACCGTAAACAAACCCTCAAAAACTCGAAACCAGGCCTAAATAATCCCCAAACCAACGCTAAGTAAACCCTAAATAGACCCTAAACCAAACCTTGATGAAACCCTACATTAGCCCTAAACCAACCCTAAATAAAACCTAAATCAAGTCTAAATAAAACCCTACACCAGCTAAGTCAAACCTAAATACGGAATACCCTAAAACAAACCATGGGGAAACCCCCGCGAGGCACGCCGCAGGGCAGTCACCCCTCGCCGGCAGTGGGGCTGTGGAGGGTGACTGACTCTGATGTGGGGAGTGATTGACTCACTGTGGTCTGACTCTGCTAGTGGGTGACCGATTCCGCCTGGTCTCCAATGGGAAACGTTCTAAATGTTCAAGGGAATTGGCTAGCAGACGTTCCACCATGTGGTCTACTCCGTTGCGATTATGAAAGAGTTACTGAAACGAAAGGGTTGCATTTTCGGCGGTCTCCTTGTCGCGCACAGCTTCGAGGGATCGAAACGTGTCCATGATCTCAGGACACACCATTCGTTGACAAAGACATGGAGACATGGTATGCCCGTGCTGCCAAATTGACTTCATTTCGTATCCTTTGACGAAATCCTTGAATGATCTTGAATGCAGTTTCAGACGCCCTCTGATCGCACAAACCCAGACGAAACGCATTGACGCAATTTAACCCATCCGTCTGAGACTTGCACGATAGCACACTCAGAGTGCTTCCAAGAGATCAACCCAATTCGACCTCCTTCGGTGAGGAGGTTGAACCTCAGAACGCTGTTGAAATCAGAATGGTCTTTAAGTCTTTAGCATTCTTTAGCAGCCTTTGCTGTAGCACTGAAACCAAAACCATGCAGAACCTTCTCACAGCGAAGTCCTATCAAGTGTATTCAGTGTATTTTTGATCTTGTGTCAAATAATAGGCGTAAATGCGTAATGCTTCCAAGAGACGCAGCACGAATTCCCTTTCGCATCTCATCGAACCTCATAGAACAGGATGGCATGATGCGATATATTATATAATTATATGAAATATAAATACACACATCTCTCACTCATGTCCCACTCGTACCAATATGTAATGATCAAATATGATCGAATATATATAATAAGATCGAGCATAATCGAACATGGTGGAAGGAGCTATTCCTGTGTCTAGCAATGCTGTTCGAATATCTAGATTCTAAGTTTGGAACTCATTGTTCAAGTGAATGCGCAAGGCCTGCCCAAGAGCAAACCCTATCTCTAAGATGATGCAGCGCAGGTACATGGATCTGATTCAGACGGTTCCAATCAAACATGCTGATTTGATACTTCTTGAATCTACTTGATCTGATTTGGTAGGGTGATGGGATTTGGATTTGGAGTTGCCTGGAAGGTGAGCTTGGCGGGATGCATCGCTTGGTATTCCGGGCCCTGAGCTGAAGCATGGAAACATGGCACAAAGCACGACAACAGAGCACCACAGAGCACCACAGAGCACCACAGAGCACCACAGAGCACCACAGTACAGAATGCATCACATACTATGCTACAGCCGCAGAATGCATCACATACTATGCTACAGCCGCAGAGTGCGGTATCAGTCCCAGCCTTGGCCTGAGCCACAAGTGTTGCAAACTCTCGGGTCCTTTGCCTCGTGGAACCACGAAAATGACAAGCTGCGACGCGGTGGACGAAGCAGGAAGGCATGACAAGAGTGTTGCGTGGTCACACAATCTTCTGGAAGCCTGTTTCCATTTCCCACCTGTAGTTGGTAATGCATGGTCTCCGGGTCTTTCAATCAAGGTTCCCAAACTTGAGTGCAAGGGGTGAGGAACGAAGGCTAGCAGGGTGGGTGCAACAAGTAGGAAAAGGAGGGGGGGAGGAGCAGGAGGATGAAGATGATGAGATTGCCGGTATCAACAAAAAATGCATCCATGAAAAATGACCACAATGAAGACATGCTGCCGAAGCTGCTACGGTAATGATGGTGGTGGTGGTGGTGGCGGCGGCGGTGGTGGTGGCGGTAGTGGTGCTGGCGACAAAACTGTGCAGTTTCGCGTGATTGGCGATTTCAGCCCCTGCCAATACCTTCCTAAAGCAAGGGGGGCTTCAGCCAGCGGAAGCTAGCTTTCGTGATAAACACAAATAAGACATGACATTGATCAATGAAAGGGGGCCCAGCAGCCAGCTTTGATTCCTGTTAGTGCTCTAATCCCAGCCCAAAGCCTATCACTACTATGGACCCCAGTTCTCATATCAAGTCACGGCAGAGCTCCGCGAGACCGAGCCAAGCAAAGGACATCAGCGATGCGTTGTGCAGCCAAAAGATCAGTGGTTTCACCATACCTCGCATTGCACGTTGGTCATCGCAGATTGAAATCTGCACATGTCATGTGGATTTCACAACGTGTGCAAAGCACCAGCTCGAATTTAAAGACATTGAAGTATGTGAACTGTTGGATTACGACAAACTTCCACATCAGAATGAGGCAAAGGGATACTCCAGCACTGCTTTGCCAAGGCTTTGCTTCTTGCCAAGTCACTGAGATATCACTCGGATAATCTCCTGTACATTTGATCAGATTCCAAGCAGTCACTCGAGTCACTTGTTTAATCATGTTTATATATCCATGTTTCCCATGCAAAACCCAAAAATGTCCTGACAATCCTCATATAAATATTTTGTATAGTTATACAATATATATAAATATGTATATATATATACACGTCCATCCATCCATCCATCCATCCATCCATCCATCCATATATATATATATACACACACACGCAAAATTTGTAAACTTGAGATGTTTCATCGACAAGTTGATTGTATGTTGTATACAGGTCTTTAGCATAATGCAAAGCCTTTTGATTGCAAGCCGCAAGTGCAAATAGAAACCAAGAGGTTGATTGATATTGATGTGAATGCAAACAGTACCCAGGGCCTCAGAATACGTATCTCGTCGCAGCTTATGCAAGGTCACGCTTACAGCATCTTACAGCGATAGAACTCCTGATTTTTAGATCTGCATATCATCTAGATCTCTGCTCAAGATCGATGATCAAGACCTGCAGGACCATGCAGGACCTGTCAATTTTGTTCTGCCCTTCAAATCCTTCAAGATCCTTCGCTCTTCGACGTCGCTAAACGGCAACGTATATCAGATGACTTGAGATGACTCTAGAGATGACAAGACACACAAACTCTCGGCACCCCCCCCGCTTGGGTAACAGAGCGTTCGGGTGTCCCTGTGTGTGTCGCTAGAGACACCCTAAGCCGATACCTTTTTGGCACACAAGTTTCAAATGAACAGTGCAGTGCTGCAGTGATTTAGCAGCTGCCGGCTACTCAGTAGTACTCACCTACACGATGTCGGAATTGAATGGACTTCAGGTGTCTACCGTATTCACCCAGCGCTCCTCTCGTGGCGCGGACATCAAGAAATCCCACGCAGTGATGCCTTGAGTCTGGTCGAAGCGCAAGTCGAGCGGGCCATCGGCCTAGAGATCTTCTGCAACACTGGCATCACATGGCACATCGTGGCATTACATTGTTTCCTTGGAACCAGCATCTGACGATGCTTTGGTTCTCAAGTAAACAAGGTCAATTCGATAATGACCATTGTACGAGGATGAAAACACAACATCCATCTCTTCAACAGCCAAGGACATACTTAATTACGCGAGTTCAGCTCCCATTTATGTGGCCCTGAGCAGTCCCACTTTGCTCCACTGTCAAAGACTTATAAGTTGAAGAATCGCCCCTTCAAACCTTGAAATATCAAAAGGATTCAAATTCAAAGGGACCTTTAGTTCGATCTTCGCAGTGTCTAGTTCTAGGCTTCGTAGCCGATGAGAGTCAGGTGCTTCAAATCAACCGAAAACTAGCCAAAATGTGTGAATGTAATTGAATGTAGGGAGGATGTGTGAAAAGGATTGAAAAGAGAGCGCCTCAGGGCGAAAGCCACGTCCCGCATCGTCAAATTGAGGTGAGGAGATACCAAGATCGAAAAGGACCTCAGGCGCCAAAATTTCACACTTCACGACTCAATGCCCAAGCGGAAAAAACACAACTATGAGGATGGCTGCGCAATCACAAGCGACTTCTGGACTAGGCATCCTGCACCAGAGGGCCGCAAACCCAACTCCTTCAGTACAGCCTGACAAAAATCACAAATCTTATCAAATCTTCAAGTCGAAGTGCAACGCACTGCCCAAGGTACTTGGACTTGCTCTACACCAGCTAGCAAGGTAGAGTCCGGTAGAGTTGGACTTTTCATGAATTTTCCATGTCTTTGCCTGTTCTATCCTGTGCTTTCATACTCTTGAAGGTGCAGTGCACGGCAACTGCAGGTCGTTCGCTCGTTATTGTTCCAGCCTTCATGGAGCTGAAAGGAGCATGGTGGATGGTGAAGCGGGAGTCAGCCTGAAGATCCCCAATGTGACACACCAACATGCCAAGATGTGCAAACAGGATCAAACATGTACAAAGATATCATGTAAACATGGCGCCTGCATGAGTTCTTTGCCCACTGCGATGGCTTCCTGGCTTGACAAGACATTAGAGGCTCTTTCACCGAATATCAAGACACTGCAAGCGAAAGGCTCAGTCGTTGTGAAGCCACTTCCAGATCCAGCGTAAAATGACACAAGCGTTCCATGTTGATAAACTGACTGTAAACATCTGCTGAGAGCACCGGATCCATGTCGAAGGCGTGGAGCGACCCGGATGGTGACATTGCCGCTAGCATAGCTCTGGTGTGACCGCCTCTGCCAAATGTGCCATCCACATAGATACCACCTGTGGCAGGATGCTTGGTTCATGCATCAGAGCCTGTCAGAGAATTTCACACCACGTCACTCCCATTCTGTACTAAGTTACTATGCCTGGATTGGGCGCCACAAGCTTCTTGACCTGGGATCATTGAAAGATTTTAAAAGCATACACAAAAGGAAAAGAATGCAATGAGATCGAGATGAGATCGAGATCATTTGGATCGTTCTATCGAATCCAACCAGTGCTGGTCTTGCTGATAGCTTTCCTCGCTCAAAAAGCCACGGGGCCCGAGCAACCTCTTCACAAAGGGCAGGTGTGTGCGTGCCGGGGGCTTGCACAGAAGGCCGGATGCCAGTGTGGAACCTAAGGGTTCAACAAAAGCTTGACATCAATTGACTGAGAGATAGCTAGAGCTGCTGCTTCCGCAGGCTCATTGCAAAGGTTGTTTGGAATCGATTTTTTGAAGAACATATGCTGTCAAGAAGCTGCTTCCCAGCTTTTATCTCCAGGCAGCGACCATTGAAGTCACACCCGCTCCAACCTTCCAGCGCATGTCATGTGTCACCATGCGTGGTCATGTAAGGCTCTGAGAGGCAAGGTTGGCAAGGCTGCCATGAGGCTCGAACTGACAGCTTTCTCGAAGGCCACTTTGTCTTGGAATGTAATCCAGGCAATGCCCTGTCCCGAACTTCCCGAACCGCTCCCTCGAGGTTTGACTCTTTTCAGTGATGGCCCCAGATGAGTGATGCCGGGAGGTCGACGAGGTCAACAGCTAGTGACAGCTAGTGGTAAAAGCAAGGCCAAGGCCAGGGCAAGGTCTAGGACCGAACTTAGGAAATGTGAACATTCTCAATGTCAGCTTCACATAGCTTCACAGCCTGGAGACACCCGACCCTAGAACCCCCTGTGCCTTGCAACTTCCCGTCCGGCTATCAAGCATGATGCGGGGTTCTCCAACCTCGGCAACAAAGACCATTCTCCTCAAGAACCTAAACCTGGCACAAGCACGAAGAGAAGAAGAGAAGACATTCTTCCCCGAGATAAACATGCCATAATCATCCATAATCAAGCAACCTCTCCGCAGCCAAGGCACGATAGGACCAGCCTGCAGAAAAGCATTGAAGGATCTGAAAAAATCTGAAATGGCCATGACAGCCATGACAGCCTTGACAGCCATGGCAGCCATGACAGACCAAACACCCAGTCTGGAGAGATCTGGAGAGATCTGGAGAGCGGCTGTCCCTGGCCTCGGAGAAGAAGGCCTTCAAAGTGTCTCCTGTGGCCGAAGGAGGCAAGAACTTGATAAAAATCTCGTAGCCCTCCACCTGGAGCCGCAGGAATTGCGGTGCCAGAAAAGGCACCAAAAGGGCAACAAAATTCCTAAGGGAGCAAATGGCAGGCCGGTTTTGGGGACACAGCCGGTCGTCACAAAGCGCCTGCCCTGCCGCATTCTTAGCCAGGCCAGCCATTGCTTCAAGATGCTTCAAGATGCTTCAAGATGCTTCAGTCGTGAATAAGTTTGAATAAGTCGAAGAAAGTGCACTGCACCACATCCTGCCGTCTAGCTCGGTGTGATGTCTAGCTTGACAATGTTGTCACATAGAGAAAGTTCACAGCGCTTGTCCGCCCAAAGCTCAAAGTGAACCCCTTGTGGAGGTCCAAAAACCCAAGGACGTGTTCATTTGCAGTCGTAATTTGCCCTCAATTACTTCGGTTACTTTGTTTTCTGTGATCTTATGTGTACTGTAATATACTGTAATCATATTTTGTCAAACGCATGCATATATTGATTGCTTTCTACTTACATTTACGACATGATTCGACATTATTCATGAATATTCATGATTGTTATTGCAATACCGAGGGGAGACCTCTGGATGGTCTGTGCTTTTTGGATTTTTTGGGATGTGACAATTGGATCATTGGATGAACATGGCGAAGAGAAAGAAATGTCTGCACTAGAAACAGTACTGCTTGTAGCCGTTCCAGGAACTCTTGCATGATGGGCTGGTTGTTTTTAACAGAATGAGCTGCTGAGCAACTCCAGCTGCGTTGGCACTTGGGACTGCAAGCCACAAGACTCATTGCTCGCTGCATGAAGCTTGTTAAGCTAAGGCAAAACATGTGTCGGCCTAGCATTAGAAGCTTTCTCAAGGACAAATGCAAACCAAGGCAGCGACAAGAAGGCTAACAACATTGATCAACACTGCAAAGTTTCATAAAAAAAATCCCAGTCACCACAAAAGTCCGCATGTTTGCATTGTTTGCATTTCATGTTTGCCTATGTTAGGCTATGTTTGCCTAGTAAGTGAGCCAAATGAGCCAAGGTCGGCACAATTCGGGCAGAGACTAACCCGAGGTCTGCAAGGCCAGCAAGACCTCAAGCAAAGGCTCCGCTGGCTCCGCTGACACGTTGACACACATAGATCACATAGATCACATAGCAGCCTAGTTAGCAATGTACTTAGCATTGCTTCCTAGAAGACCAGGACACCTCTGCGACACCGGCAGATTTGCTATGCCCCCGCACCTAAGTTGCGACCTTTCGGAGCTCGAAGACAATGGAGGACAGTTGACAAAGAACGCGCAAACCTCCTGATCTGCAAAATACACAACGGCCCACAAGTAAGAGAACTTTTTCCTGATCTGAAAAGAGATCTGAGAAGGTATGAGAAGCCTCCGTGACAGGCTGCCAACTAGAACTGAGTCTTTGAAAAACTGTGTCCGACTGATTTCTGACTGTCCTGCAAGGGCCACTCAAGGCTCCACTGCTTTGCCTCGGGTCCAGTTGGGTTCAAAACCGCACAATTTCCTGAAGTGAACTTCTCAGCACCACGCAAGAAGGCCACGACCGGAGCCGTGTCTGCAAACAGCTTCACGTGCGATCCATTTGACAACTGAAGGCAGAAGGACGGGGCACCGACATGCTGAAACATGGTAAGGCAACTGGACTCTGATTTCTCGGAAATCCAGCTAACAACAAATCAAGAGAAATTCAAGAAAAAACAAGAAATGCTGTGGAATGTGCAACAAGGCCAGAGGAGTTCTAGGTGTTCCACTGCTGATGTCCACTGCAGTGCAGCTGCTCGCATTTGCCACGGCAGACTTCCCAGTGCAATCATGTTTTTGGTATCCAAACAGTGCAAGCATTGAAGCCAAAATGATCCAAACACTGATTCTGATTGTTTTTCGTATCGGTATCGGCATCCAGCTGTAAAATGTACAGAGACCAAGACTCTCTACATGGCAGACTTTCCTGCCTACGAATCGCAGCTCCACGTTCGCAGGCAGCTGCAACAATGGCATGGCCGATGCTTCTGGAAGTCGCAGCCTTTCTACTTGGTAGCTCGCTGAAACAAACTGCAACCCGCAAACCAACGCAGCTCAAACCTGCTTCATAATGCGAAATAATGTCAGACTGGCGGGGATAGACCCATAGCTCTAAACGGATGCAAACCAACACGCCCAAAAGCCAATGGATCTCTCATGATCTCTCTATGATTCGGCCCTGGCATATTTGCTTGATACATTTTAATCTTGGACCGCACTTGGAAGAGATGCGACACTCTTATGGACTGCAATCGAAAGGCAGTGTTGCCTATTTGCCCGGCCTCCCCACCCACAGGTCGCATATCCAACAGAGCGCATGCCTCAAACGGGAACAATCAAAATCATACAATCCGACTAACATGCTGGACCTTGCTTTGCATCTGAAATAAATAAAGACTCACAACCATCCGCAACACTTTTATCCCTACAGGTTGCTTCTCTCACGCTCTCTACAAGTTGCTGCTCTCACGCCCTTCCTGTTTTTTGCACATCTTTCATTGCAAAAGAGTGTGACCGCTTCGCATTTTTCGCAATACCCTGTGCTTCAATAAGTTATATATATATACAAATATATATATATACATAGTTTTATGCGTTCTTGTGCCCCGAACACCTCCGTTGATCAAAGCGAACTCTTCCTGACTAATCTGTCTATGTTGAGCATGTTCAGCGGTCTGAGATTCGACCGATGAGCGTCAGGCCTTCGTCCAAGCATTGCTGCGTCCGCAGGCCGCAGCTGCGATGTTGGTTGCTCGCTCGAAAGTCCAGCGACCTGGACTCTCAGCGACCTCGGCGACCTCCCGTGCTTTCAAATCGTTCGATCTCTTCCAAGACTTTTGCCACATCTTGCCACTTGGAATTTTCCATTGTACAATTTCTGCAAAAGAAAGAACAAAGAAACCATAAGAAGTGTGAGTTCCGTGCTGCATAACCAACTTCAACCTTGCAATATCTTGCAATACGATTCATTGACACGCACCTCTGCCATCTGCGAAAACAGTTCCAAGGCCTTGACAATCCCCAGGATGACATGTCAGATGGCACCAGGCCAGATTGTTGGCAAATGTTGGCAAGTGCACGACGTTTTGCATTGCACAACAAGCTCATTGCATTGCATGTCATTCCCCACCCATCCACCCTTCATTGGGTAATGAAACACGAAGCAGCAGACACCTTTTGACGAATGGTGGAAAGGTCGCAGGTACACAGACCGCAGGCAAGGACAACAGGGGGAGAGTAGGCTGTAACCTGACACAGACAGCACTACACAAGCACACCACCACAGGGTTACAAACACAGGTAACCAAGTGTACCTGCCCCAAAAAACACACCTCACTGACCTTTAACACCCGTCCCTTCCTCTGCTGTTTCGCAGCCCTTTTTCATTCATTCTGTGCTACACGTCACTATGTTACTGTGTGACTTTGTCACCATGAAAAGGGGATAGTGCTGTCGACGAGGTCCTCGGCTATCATGTCCGGCCTGCACCTCGAGCAGATCGAAACAGCTTCTCCCACCTGTTCTTTTGCCGACAGAGGCTTTGCTAGCCTTCCAGCGGCAGCCCATCTCCAGCCACCACACCGGGTGACCCAGTTGAGCGGGTTGCCTGCCCACTCACTGCTGTCGGACCGTGCGGTGGCATGCACCATAAGAGTGGACAGGTTCAGGACCAACTTCGGTCTGGCTTGGTCCCTGATTTCCTGTACCATGGCTCTGGTGTTTTGATCGTTGGTTTTAACCTCAGCTTTCACCAATTTGATCATCTCCTGTATCTCCTGACATTTAGCGGCCTGCTCCAGGGTTTTGCGGGCCACTCCTTCCCATGTGGTCAGAGCCACCTTGTTTTCAGGCATTTCTTCAAGGGCGTCCTCGACATAGCCTTGGACCGCACTGGATCCCCAACGGCCAAGCCACTGGACCATCGCTAATGGGAGTCCGTGCCTCTTGACGGCGTCCTTTGCCCCGGATCTTCTTAGTGAGTGGCCCGTCGCCCTGTCTAAGTTTGGGGCCGCCAACCGGTGCTTTGCGAGGTCGGATGACTTGCAGGCCTCTTCCACGTCCTTTCTAAGAGCCGCTATCATGGCTTCTTTGGTCACCATCAAGGTGGGGCAACCGACCTGTCCAACGACAGTGAACTCCCTCAATTCTTCTTCCTCGTAGCCCATTCCACGAAGTACCTTGGTTCTTTCTGCCATCACCAACAGCGTGGCGTGAAAGGGGCAGTCACTCTCGCCTTCGTCCTCAGGCGGATAGGAGCACACGCATGATCTCGTGCGCCTTGCCCCTTTTCCTCCCGGGTCGGTCTTTGACATGGAGAGGAGCAACGTGACCTCCAAAGACACTGAACCCATCAGGAGGTGTGCGAGTTCCGTTTCTCTCAGCAAGAACGCCGAGCCCATTCCCCACAGCTCTGGCCCCGCCTGAGGCTGCATTTGACTTCGAACAAAGCCCCTACGACCAGCCAGTTGCCATAGTCTCCAAAGCTTTGGAGGTATTTCCTCGGCCTTCACAACCGGGCCGAGAGCTCTGGTGAGGGCCCTTTCGGCGTCTTGCATCGCCAGATCCAAGGACGAGTCCCAGTCGTACCCCTTTCGAAGATGCACTTGCTTTGCTTCTGAAAGGTACGTTGCGCCTGAGGCAAAGTCGGCTGCCCGCAGAACCGCCGCCACTTCCCCGATCACTGCAGGAGTAAGTGGAAACGGTTCCAGGTTTCTCGCTTCCGCGATCTGCACAACTAATCTGGCCTTGCTTTCTTTGGCAATTGCCGTTGATTTTGCATAGACCAACTCGCCGTAGTTGATTCTTGCCTGTTTCATCAGATCTTCCGAGGAGGCGACAACCAAGGCTTTTGCCGCAGACCCTCTCGCCCTTGTTTTAGGCGGCGCCACCACGGGGCCGGTGGTTCGCGCAGCCGGGGTCCCTGCCGGCGTGGTGGGCGCTCTGAGCCCCCCCGGCTCTACAAAGTGGTCCTTGCTGGGGCCCGTTTTCCTCCTCTTTGCTCCTAAGCCTTCGTTTTCTGAGGAGGCTCCATCGTCCTCCTTGGGCTCCACTTTGACTGGCACCTTGTTTGTATCGGCCCCCGCCGGGTCCCCTTCTCCATGCGGGCGAAGGTCGCCACTACCCGCGGACGGGAGCCCCCCTTCCTCTTGTGGTTCATCTTGTCCCGGAGGCCTGGCCACAGCGTAGGCTTTCATCACAGAGAAAGGCATCACTGGCCTCTCTCCGTGAAGCGCCCAATCCTTTCGCTTAACCTCGGCCCACCAGGCCATTTCGAGGTGGCGCCCTTTGTCACCCAGGATTCTTTCTGCCAGCGCCCCCGCCAAGTCGTTTTCCGTTTCCATTCCAGGCTGTGCAAGGATAGTCTTCCTCCTTGCGACTTCTTCATTTTGACATGAGACCACTAGCTTCGCCTGCTCTTCGGATTCATCTGATCCGCATGCGCACTCCAGGCAGATCCACTTAAAGGGTGCTGTATTCATTCTTGTGATGCACGCGCCACACAGCTCGACACTGCACCTGTTACAGTACCCAATCACTGGTTTCCTGGAGCAGAGCTTGCATACCCTCTGGGCCAAGGCTGACCACGGGTCGAAGCCATCGTTCTTGGGGAAGCGCACTGGCCCATTGGCGTAATCTTCCCGAGACGCCGTCACCTCTTTCTGCCTTGCGCTAAATCTTTCCGCAACTAAATCTGCCTTCCGCTTCGACAGTTGCTTTTGCGCTGGGCGGTCTCTCCCTCCGGCGCCCGCAAACCTCCTCTGCTGGCTTGCTGGAAGCAGCCGCGCGGCCCACATGTTTATTCTATGAGCAGGAGCCACAACAGCGCTACTGCACCGAGTAGCGATGCAACGAGGTAGGAGACTACCTGGTGCACGACCCCGCGCACTGGCGGGCGAGGATAGGCACTAAAACACAAAGTGTGTTGGGCGGCAATGGCGGCCCGGTGCGTAGCGCTACCTCGCGGCATGTGCCGTGGCCACACGGTGCCACCGATCTACCGAGCTTGGGCAACGGAACTGCGGACAAGCGCACTCCCTGGATTACATGGTCAGCCAGACACTTGAAAAACTTGCATTAAACAAAGAAAAGGGGGGGGGAGAAAGTGGGGGGGACCCCTGCCTGTGGAGCCCTTCAAGGCCAACAACACTGCCACGAGTCCCTAAATCCCTCTGGGATCCGCTTCCTTTTTCCCCGCCCGCACCTCTGCTTCGAGAGGTTTAGGTGATGTTCCACCAGGTTTCTCTTGAACCTGTGTCAAGGCGCGTCACAGGCACCAAAAGTGCAGGCACAGCCGCACCGCGGGACAGCCGACTCAGGGCGTCTGCCAGATAATTGGCGGCAGAACGGACATGGTCGCCCTGCCGCAGGTCAACGTCATACTGACGAAGCACACAGGCCAATTCTGCGGCAATGGCCACCATTCCTGGCGAGGAGGCCCTAAGGTTTAAGGCAGTGTGCAGGACGCCTGTGTTGTCAGTCGTCAAGTGCACGGCCTGACTTGCTATTTGTGACCCAAACAGCTTGACTGAGATTGCTACAGCCAGCAACTCCCACTCGGATTGCCAGGCTGGGTCTCCTGTTCTGGCCCCCAGCAGCGCCAAATCCCATTCCTGGATTTCGTCTGCCCACCAAGCGACTGGCTGTCGACCATACCACAGGATGCCACCAAATCCAAAGACTGAAGCATCTGTCTGTATTTGCCACAATGCGCGTGGCTGCCAGTGGAAGGTGGCATTCAAGGAGCTGCACTGAGTCATCCTGTGCAGGGTGCTTAGTGCCAATTGCACCTGTTTCATGAACACCAAATTCTTTCTTTCCCTGGCACGCTTCGGCACCCGGGATTCGCATTCTGTGACACATCCCCATATCATTCCTACCCACGGCCTTGCCAGCTTGACGATTGACGTGAGCCAACCCAATAAACCGGCCATCGACCGGAGGAGCTGAACTGGAACGACTCCTTTGTGCTGCAACAACTCTTCCAAAGCCCTCTGCAGCTTCTCCAGCTTCTCTTGCGACAGTTGTGCCACAATGCAGCCATCTTTCAGCTGCAGCTGAAAACCGATCCACTGTACGGTTGTGCCCAGCTGCATCTTGTTCCAACTCAGTTGGCAGCCCAACGCCTGCCACAGCAGGAGCGGTATCGCCAGATTCACTGACCTGGCCACCGCGTCCAGCCCTTTGACCACCAGTAAGGGGTCGTCCACATAACACTGTATGCGGGCTGTATCCCAACAAGCCGCTTGGGCAAGCCTCACGAGTGCCGCGGCCAGCCTTGACCACAACAGTGGCCCGCAGGCCAGGCCAAATGCGACGACCTCTAAGATGTAGTAGACCGACCCACTGGCCTTGACTACTACATGTTTGCGCTCCACTGGTGCGAGTCGGCATTGGTAAAAGGCATCGCGGAAGTCGATTACGGCGAAGTGGACCACCGCATCGTTGTCCTCTTGCACCATGGCAGCCCATTCGTTTGCGACGTCGCTCACTCTCGGTAGAACGACCCGCTGCCTGATACACATCAACCCATTGATGCCTGATCGCCGACAATCGACCACCAATCGGGTCTTGACACCCCCTCCTGGCTTGGGTTTTTGGATACATCCAAGCCTGGTCAGCGAGGCTCCTTCTCCAGCAGACTGCAGGACTTCGGCCCATGAATTGCAACGCGTCGCATAGCCTGCCTCGGCCACACGCTCCAATTCTTCTAATGCTGCTTGCCCTGCTTCCTGGAAGGACTTGTAGTTTTCCGCTTGGTCCACTTCGCTCCAGTCGGTGAGCAGGGGGAATTGCCGCGACAGCTCCACGGCCTTTGTATCCCACTCCGTTGCCGGGAACACGTTGTTGATTCCAAGCTCCTTCTCTATCCCCAGCGGGAAGCCTTCTCTCAGCCACTGCGTCACGTCTTTCTCTGGGTCTTGGCTCCTCTCCAGCAGCTTTTCCAGGAGTGTAACCCGTATCGGAGATGGGGTTTCCTGCTCCACCCCCACAAGTGACGACAGCGCACTGGCTGCTGCTGCCACTGTGTCTTTGTGGAAGCCCGCAAAGGACCCCCCCGACACCAGCGTGTGCAACTCCCGTGAGTTCTCTTTGACGACCCCCAAGAGCACGTGGCGCACACTGGCGCCCAGCTTCCAAGCTGCAGCCTTGCTCTGAATGGCACGGTAGGGATTTCTTAGTCCTCCCACCGCCCGGTCGTTTTCTATCTCTCTTCTTTCTCGATTGCTCGCTGGATGCCTTGTCTGTACTTCCGGCTGGACCGCACTCAGCGCGTTTCCTTTCACTCTGAAGGTTTTCTTCTGCAGCGCCACCCGTCCTTCTTCTGTCTTCAAGAAGCGGACAAGCGACTGTGCCCATGCCCAGCACAGCCCCGTGGGGTACTCGGCCGCTAAAGCGGTTTTCCACACCTCTCTTGGCGGATCGAAGAAATGATCCAAGGTCTTTCCGACCAAACCACCTGGCATATGCTCGTGTGGTCGTGCCTCCTCGCACCTGGCACAAACATCTGCCATCCATGATGCACCCGTAAGGATCCCAGTCGGCTTTTTGGTTTCGGCACCGTATGGGCATTGGTCTAGCCCAACCTTTCCCATTCTTTTCATGTGCCTTTCCAGCGTTGGCTGCTCCCAAATGAACGAGTCCTCCGGGTTTTCCAACGAAGTAGTGTTCCTTGCCGACTGAGCCTCGTCTAATAGGACTGACACTCTCTCCACGATTTTGTTGCCCTCTACTGTCAGAGGGTCGCCCCAGCCTTCTGGTTGTGCTTGCGACCGCACGACTTTGGTGGTCCCGAATTTGTCTGACCTCCGTGCCTTCGTGAAGGACTTGCAAGGCGGGGCTAAATGGGTGTGGTCTGCTTCCCTCACCCATCCTCGTGCTTTCTCGAAGTCCTCGTCCACCAAGATGTCCCACTTTGTGGTCCAAGAATCTTGGTGATTCATCACCTCCACCAGGTCTCCACCGGCCAACTTGACAGCCCCCGAAAACCCTGCCTGCCCGGCAAACAGCTCCAAGAACCTGAAGGGGCGGACGGACTGTCCTTCCCGTCCCCTTTCCACGCCAACACTGGGCGCTCCTGGGTGAGGGCTTTGCAGAGCGGGGGCTGTTTCCTATTTCCTGTTTCCTTTTCCCTTCCCTTTTGGGGGCTCCTTTTTGCACTCCCGATTTTGGTGTGCACCCAAACATATTTGACATCGATGCGCACGGTTTGCCGCACAGGGCTCCGCGCAAGCCTCTGGTGTAGCTCCCTTTGCCCAGGTATAGCACAGCTCTCGCCCCTCTGGCGTGCTGTGGAAGAGACCTCCCCACTTCTTGGGATGCGTTTTGTTTGTGAAGCGGTCTTCCACCTTTGGCTTCGTCGCCGGCTTCTTCTCCTTGTCTGACCCCTCGCCTGGGCTCTCCTTCTTCCTCTTCCTCGTCTTCTTGTTGGCTGGTGACGCCGCCCCCACTGGAGCTGCCGCGCCGAGGGCCGCCTCCACATTGGCCAATGACGCCTTTGCTCCTTCTGACACGGGCTCGAGCGTCGGTTGCAATTGGCTCCCCATCCTGGCAAGGAAGGCGACTGCGGGTCTCCTGACATTGGCGTCCCAGTATTGGTGGTCCAACGCCGCAGCCTGGAAGACCCCATCCCAAGGAGTCGCTGGGTTGAAGTCCACATCCAGCGGGACTTTGCCCTCGTTGTGGGCCCTTTGCAAATTCCTTCGAATGTGCTCGAACCTCTCGGCTCTCATTCGATCCTCGGCCGGCATCAGCAAATGCCAGCATTCCGGGAACTCCTGACAGAGCTCTTTGAAGGCCTCGAAGTATCTCTCGAGGGAGTGAGGCTGAACGACTAATGGTCTCCTTGTCACCATGCCTCGAGTTGCGCTCACTGGCGCTCCTCCCGCCGGCGCCGCTGTTGCATTGTAGCGCAGCATGAATAAAACTGCTCGGTACACCCTGAAACAGGCTTGCCACGCCTGGAAGTGAGGTGGCCCCGGGATGTCGGCCGCTTTCCACGTGCCATCCGGTTGGAATGAGTAGCTTTTCGTTTTCATAGCTCTTTGTATCCTTCTCCCAAAAGGTGTAAGGATGGAGAAGTCTGCATAAGGACTTTCGTCCCTCATGACGACTTTGTCTTCCATTGCTGCAACTTGAAGATCGGTCGGCTCTACCTCTGGTAGCGGGTCTGCGCCCGTAATCTCCCGATGGTTCTCGAAATAGATGCCCATCTCGGCCCTCGTCTTTGTTGCAACTTCTGTGTCGTCTGTTTGGTCCAACACGTTTGACAACTTCACTTTCTTTGGCGATGGCTGGTTTTGCGTAGGCACTGCTGCCGCCACCCCCGGTGTTCCACTCACTGGTGGACTTGCCCCCACCGTGGCCCTGACAGCCGAGGAGGACTCCGCTCCTGGCAACATCGGATCCATGTCCTCCAGCCCTACGGCCTGCCTGGCTACCCGCCACACCAGCGCCATCTGGATCGTCTCGGTGACGTTGGGATCGCGCGTCGGCGGCGGGGTTCCATCCGCCGGGGCGGCACCAGAGGGGATCCGCAGGCCCAAGATGGTTTTCTGCAACACCGAGGCCGGAACCATTGCTAGGATCCGAACGCTTGGTGGGTTGCCAAGCTGTTTGGCAAATAAGGTCCACAGGTTCGCCTCCACTGCGGCGAAGGTGACCACGTCGTTCAAGGAGGTCAAAGTAGCCAGTTCGGCTGGCGACGCAAGCAAGGATGCCATAGCACCACAACGCCCCACGCATCTAATCCTGTTTGGGGCTAAAGGGGAAGTCCCTCACCGAAGGCCGGGGAGGGCTGACCAGCTGCGGCTGAGGTCGCCAGGAGCCTTTGGGACACCGCCCAAGGCTGCCGAAGCACCAGCCACAAACACAACCCCACGCCCAGCAAACCACCAGGAGGCCACACAGGACCCACCTAGGGTCGACCCCGGCTGGTGAGAGGTGCTGAGGTGTCCACAGGAGCAACTCTGTGCTCATCAAAAGTCCACAAGGACACCTGAGCAGTTCCCACCCCTTACACGATCAAACTGCACACAGGCAGCTTGAGCCAAAATGGCTACGGCCTTTTCCCAAGCATGGTGCCTGCCTTTTCCCAATGCAATGTCGCAGCGAGCGAGCTTAGGGTTGTATGCCCTGCCACCAACAAAGCCGGCTGCACCTTCGGTTGTATCATGTCAACTCTGACCTAAACATGGATGATGTTCCGACAATGCGCTACTGGGCAAACTAAAGCCATGTTTTGAATTATTTGACTTTCTCTTCTCGACTTTCGTACACGCTTTCGGCAAAAAGATCCCCAGAACCACCCTTGGATTAGCCACCTCTGCCACATATGCAGTCTCACGCTTGCAGCGCCCGAGCAATTGTAAAGCCAAGGCCCATCTTCCCTGAGAAAGGGGTCGCGGAAACACGTGGAGCTCACACTTTTCAACTGTCCTGTGATCCCAGAGTCTGCAAAGTTGAGGCTTTTGCTCCATGTACACAAGCTCCAATGGCTGCAGAATAAGCCTTATCAGAGTTCCGCCGGGGCAAAGAACTCCGGGCAGGTGAAGTGTCACAAGGAGGCCCGAGCCACAACAAGACTTCCCGGAGTTGATGACCAAACCTCACATCAACCCTGCAAAGTCCAGGGAAATCAGTTTGGAATCAGAACTGCAAATTGAAACCAAGCTGCTGTGTGTCACAATATCATGTGTTTCATCATGTCTTATTTTCGTGCTTTTCACTGATTTCAATCCAGCTGTAAATCTGTCTGCATTGCAACGGCAGTGACGGCATATTGTGATGTAGGAAGATCAGCCAAAGTTACAAGCTTAGGTACCTAGCCCTACGTAGGTTTAAGCAGCAATAGCTGAGGGGTCGAGAGGGCACAGTCAGAGACTGGCATTTGATTAGAGTCTTTTCCGCGGTTTGTAGGGTAAATCCAACTTTGGCGTATTTTTTTCTTCTGTGATAGACAGAAAGTAGATATCATATTGCAGTGTTGAAACGTCGCAAACACCAGCGCTGAGTGCAGCAGCTTTCGAGAAAAAAAACTGAAATTATCTGAAATTACAACGATGTTGTATCTGGTTTCGGAAGCACGCGTTTGCTGTTATTTGCACGTTTTTTTTGCAGTGTCTAAACAGCAAAGGAAAGAAACATTGTATATCGCTCCGCGTGCAGAAACTGAAGTATTTGCCGAGTTTTCTGATCAAAAACTCGGGCAAAATGTGGCAACTAGTTGGCGGCTCTATTTTACATGTTTACCTCAGCTTCTTTACACTACTCGACTTCTGGTCTACTTCTCCTAAATTTGGTGTTTGAAGCGTATCATTCCGCAACGATCTCGAAATTTTACCTTTTGCCTTTTCCATTTAATATGTCTTATAAATTATATATCCGCCGACCCCGGCAGACGCAAGGGGGAGCGCGCCAGGGAATAAGACATTGCGACTACTACTATACTACTGCAGCTACAGTAGATAGAAACAGCAGCAGCAGCAGCAGCAGCAGCAGCAGCAGCACAACAACCACAACAACAACAACAACGACAACACAACAACAACAACAACAAGAACAAGAACAAGAACAACAACAACAACAACAATGACCCTTTGCCGGGGGACCCTGTTGGGTCCCCCTCCCACCGGTCACGTACGTCGATTCATTGACTCCGGGGTTTTTGTTTTACCGGTGGGGGGTCCTTCCCGGAGTCTCCTCGAGGTACGTGGGGCTCCTTGGGTTGCCCTTCCCGCTCTGATTTGTTCGTTCGAGGCCGCATCCTCGAGGTTCTATGTCTCATTGTACAAACAGTGGTATCCGCCGACCCCGGCAGACGCAAGGGGGAGTGCGTAAGGGAAAAAGAGTTTATGACACAGCTGCCAGGAAAGAATAATAATAATTCGCTGACCCCGGCCGATGCAAGGGGGAGCGACAACAACAACCATGTGCCACCTCTGCTGTGCTCTCGATAGTCCATAAGCTTCAGGGTTAGGCTGCAATTTTCTTAGATCAAGTCGTGTCTTTGGTACCGGAGCATACTACTTGCCAACATTTTGTTCCACATCTTTTCCCGTTTCGTTTTTTGTGCGCTACCCGTATGCGGCCAAAGCGTTTCGTGCTTTGCACTTCTGTTAAACATGCTGGACACTGATGTGTGAAAAAGCTCTGAATCACTGTGCCACCGCGAACACGGAAGCGGACACCACAATGCTGTTGTTTCGCATCAACTTGTCCATCAGTGACAGTACTACGGACCTGTGTCTCACAATGAGGACATATATATTCATAGACCGGCTTTCTCTGCGAGATAGTGGGCCCTGCTGTATTTTCAACGCATTTTTCAACAGGAATCGTGGTGCGACTACGTTTCCGAGCAATTGCTTCCCATGTCTCCTGGATAATTTGCCTGTGGCGCAATCTTTTCCGGAGAGGTTCGAGGCGAGCTGCACTGGAAGCAGCTGCGCGCTTGCGGACTGCACGCTGCACCTTCGCAGCGTGGCATGTGTTGCATGTCTGCGTTCCATCCTCCTTTCTAGAGGGCCGCCGGGAAATAAAGCTAGAAAAGTGGTGCCGCGACTAGGATTTCAGACGACACGTTAGGGAGTTTTTTGGCGTGGTTCTGGACCTTGCTCGTCCTTCAGAGCGATGGTGTTTTGCTGCCGGGAGCTGCTTTTTTCGAAGCTGTTTTACCGGCATCAGCAGCAGCAGCCGCCGCCACCAGTTCTGCGAGCAGCCGCAGGCAACAGAATCTGTCGACAAATGCTGTTTTTCTAGATTTCCAGACGACACGTTAGGGAGTTTTTTCGCGTGGTTTTGGACCTTGCTCGTCCTTCCGAGCCATGGTGTTTTGCTGCCGGGAGCTGCTTTTTTCGAAGCTGTTTTACCGGCATCAGCAGCAGCAGCCGCCGCCACCAGTTCTGCGAGCAGCCGCAGGCAACAGAATCTGTCGACAAATGCTGTTTTTCTAGATTTCCAGACGACACGTTAGGGAGTTTTTTCGCGTGGTTTTGGACCTTGCTCGTCCTTCCGAGCCATGGTGTTTTGCTGCCGGGAGCTGCTTTTTTCGAAGCTGTTTTACCGGCATCAGCAGCAGCAGCCGCCGCCACCAGTTCTGCGAGCAGCCGCAGGCAACGCAGGCAACAGAATCTTTCGACCTTGCTCGTCCTTCAGAGCCATGGTGTTTTGCTGCCGGGGGCTGCTTTTTTCGAAGC
Source organism: Cladocopium goreaui (assembly GCA_947184155.2). Classification (NCBI taxonomy): domain Eukaryota; class Dinophyceae; order Suessiales; family Symbiodiniaceae; genus Cladocopium; species Cladocopium goreaui. Next base: position 226,328 of record CAMXCT020006589.1, read on the forward strand.
TGTTTTACCGGCATCAGCAGCAGCAGCCGCAGGCAACAGAATCTCTCGACAAATGCTGTTTTTCTAGATTTTTCTAGATTTCCAGACGACACGTTAGGGAGTTTTTTCGCGTGGTTTTGGACCTTGCTCGTCCTTCCGAGCCATGGTGTTTTGCTGCCGGGAGCTGCTTTTTTCGAAGCTGTTTTACCGGCATCAGCAGCAGCAGCCGCCGCCACCAGTTCTGCGAGCAGCCGCAGGCAACAGAATCTTTCGACCTTGCTCGTCCTTCAGAGCTATGGTGTTTTGCTGCCGGGGGCTGCTTTTTTCGAAGCTGTTTTACCGGCATCAGCAGCAGCAACCGTCGCCACCAGTCCTGCGAGCAGCCGCAGGCAACAGAATCTCTTGACAATCTCTCGACAATGTGCTGTTTTTCTAGGATTTCAGACGACACGTTAGGGAGTTTTTTGGCGTGGTTCTGGACCTTGCTCGTCCTTCAGAGCCATGGTGTTTTGCTGCCGGGAGCTGCTTTTTTCGAAGCTGTTTTACCGGCATCAGCAGCAGCAGCCGCCGCCACCAGTTCTGCGAGCAGCCGCAGGCAACAGAATCTGTCGACAAATGCTGTTTTTCTAGATTTCCAGACGACACGTTAGGGAGTTTTTTCGCGTGGTTTTGGACCTTGCTCGTCCTTCCGAGCCATGGTGTTTTGCTGCCGGGAGCTGCTTTTTTCGAAGCTGTTTTACCGGCATCAGCAGCAGCAGCCGCCGCCACCAGTTCTGCGAGCAGCCGCAGGCAACGCAGGCAACAGAATCTTTCGACCTTGCTCGTCCTTCAGAGCCATGGTGTTTTGCTGCCAGGGGCTGCTTTTTTCGAAGCTGTTTTACCGGCATCAGCAGCAGCAGCCGCAGGCAACAGAATCTCTCGACAAATGCTGTTTTTCTAGATTTTTCTAGATTTCCAGACGACACGTTAGGGAGTTTTTTCGCGTGGTTTTGGACCTTGCTCGTCCTTCCGAGCCATGGTGTTTTGCTGCCGGGAGCTGCTTTGTTCGAAGCTGTTTTACCGGCATCAGCAGCAGCAGCCGCCGCCACCAGTTCTGCGAGCAGCCGCAGGTAACAGAATCTTTCGACCTTGCTCGTCCTTCAGAGCTATGGTGTTTTGCTGCCGGGGGCTGCTTTTTTCGAAGCTGTTTTACCGGCATCAGCAGCAGCAACCGTCGCCACCAGTCCTGCGAGCAGCCGCAGGCAACAGAATCTCTTGACAATCTCTCGACAATGTGCTGTTTTCCTAGGATTTCAGACGACACCTTAGGGAGTTTTTTGGCGTGGTTCTGGACCTTGCTCGTCCTTCAGAGCCATGGTGTTTTGCTGCCGGGAGCTGCTTTTTTCGAAGCTGTTTTACCGGCATCAGCAGCAGCAGCCGCCGCCACCAGTTCTGCGAGCAGCCGCAGGCAACAGAATCTGTCGACAAATGCTGTTTTTCTAGATTTCCAGACGACACGTTAGGGAGTTTTTTGGCGTGGTTCTGGACCTTGCTCGTCCTTCCGAGCCATGGTGTTTTGCTGCCGGGAGCTGCTTTTTTCGAAGCTGGTTTACTGGCATCAGCAGCAGCAGCCGCCGCCACCAGTCGTGCGAGCAGCCGTAGGCGACAGAATCTCTCGACAATCGACAAATGCTGTTTTTCTATGCTGTTTCTATGCTGTTTTTTGCTGTTTTTCTAGCACATTTTTTCTAGCATTTCAGACGACACGTTTGGGAGGTTTTTTGGCGTGGTTCTGGAACTTGCTCGTCCTTCGGAGCCATGGTGTTTTGCTGCCGGGAGCTGCTTTTTTCGAAGCTATTGTACCGGCATCAGCAGCAGCAGCCGCCACCTGCGAGCAGCTGCAGGCGACAGACTCTCTCGAAAAAAGCTGTTTTTCCAGGATTTCAAACGACATCAGCAGCAGCAGCCGCCGCCACCAGTTCTGCGAGCAGCCACAGGCAACAGAATCTGTCGACAAATGCTGTTTTTCTAGATTTCCAGACGACACGTTAGGGAGTTGTTTCGCGTGGTTTTGGACCTTGCTCGTCCTTCCGAGCTATGGTGTTTTGCTGCCGGGGGCTGCTTTTTTCGAAGCTGTTTTACCGGCATCAGCAGCAGCAGCCGCCGCCACCAGTTCTGCGAGCAGCCGCAGGCAACAGAATCTGTCGACAAATGCTGTTTTTCTAGATTTCCAGACGACGCATTAGGGAGTTTTTTCGCGTGGTTTTGGACCTTGCTCGTCCTTCCGAGCCATGGTGTTTTGCTGCCGGGAGCTGCTTTTTTCGAAGCTGTTTTACCGGCATCAGCAGCAGCAGCCGCCGCCACCAGTTCTGCGAGCAGCCGCAGGCAACGCAGGCAACAGAATCTTTCGACCTTGCTCGTCCTTCAGAGCCATGGTGTTTTGCTGCCGGGGGCTGCTTTTTTCGAAGCTGTTTTACCGGCATCAGCAGCAGCAGCCGCAGGCAACAGAATCTCTCGACAAATGCTGTTTTTCTAGATTTTTCTAGATTTCCAGACCACACGTTAGGGAGTTTTTTCGCGTGTTTTTGGACCTTGCTCGTCCTTCCGAGCCATGGTGTTTTGCTGCCGGGAGCTGCTTTTTTCGAAGCTGTTTTACCGGCATCAGCAGCAGCAGCCGCCGCCACCACTTCTGCGAGCAGCCGCAGGTAACAGAATCTTTCGACCTTGCTCGTCCTTCAGAGATATGGTGTTTTGCTGCCGGGGGCTGCTTTTTTCGAAGCTGTTTTACCGGCATCAGCAGCAGCAACCGTCGCCACCAGTCCTGCGAGCAGCCGCAGGCAACAGAATCTCTTGACAATCTCTCGGCAATGTGCTGTTTTTCTAGGATTTCAGACGACACGTTAGGGAGTTTTTTGGCGTGGTTCTGGACCTTGCTCGTCCTTCAGAGCCATGGTGTTTTGCTGCCGGGAGCTGCTTTTTTCGAAGCTGGTTTACCGGCATCAGCAGCAGCAGCCGCCGCCACCAGTTCTGCGAGCAGCCGCAGGCAACAGAATCTGTCGACAAATGCTGTTTTTCTAGATTTCCAGACGACACTTTAGGGAGTTTTTTCGCGTGGTTTTGGACCTTGCTCGTCCTTCCGAGCCATGGTGTTTTGCTGCCGGGAGCTGCTTTTTTCGAAGCTGTTTTACCGGCATCAGCAGCAGCAGCCGCCGCCAGCAGTTCTGCGAGCAGCCGCAGGCAACGCAGGCAACAGAATCTTTCGACCTTGCTCGTCCTTCAGAGCCATGGTGTTTTGCTGCCGGGGGCTGCTTTTTTCGAAGCTGTTTTACCGGCATCAGCAGCAGCAGCCGCAGGCAACAGAATCTCTCGACAAATGCTGTTTTTCTAGATTTTTCTAGATTTCCAGACCACACGTTAGGGAGTTTTTTCGCGTGTTTTTGGACCTTGCTCGTCCTTCCGAGCCATGGTGTTTTGCTGCCGGGAGCTGCTTTTTTCGAAGCTGTTTTACCGGCATCAGCAGCAGCAGCCGCCGCCCCCAGTTCTGCGAGCAGCCGCAGGTAACAGAATCTTTCGACCTTGCTCGTCCTTCAGAGCTATGGTGTTTTGCTGCCGGGGGCTGCTTTTTTCGAAGCTGTTTTCCCGGCATCAGCAGCAGCAACCGTCGCCACCAGTCCTGCGAGCAGCCGCAGGCAACAGAATCTCTTGACAATCTCTCGACAATGTGCTGTTTTTCTAGGATTTCAGACGACCCGTTAGGGAGTTTTTTGGCGTGGTTCTGGACCTTGCTCGTCCTTCAGAGCCATGGTGTTTTGCTGCCGGGAGCTGCTTTTTTCGAAGCTGGTTTACTGGCATCAGCAGCAGCAGCCGCCGCCACCAGTCGTGCGAGCAGCCGTAGGCGACAGAATCTCTCGACAATCGACAAATGCTGTGTTTCTATGCTGTTTTTTTGCTGTTTTTCTAGCACATTTTTTCTAGCATTTCAGACGACACGTTTGGGAGGTTTTTTGGCGTGGTTCTGGAACTTGCTCGTCCTTCGGAGCCATGGTGTTTTGCTGCCGGGAGCTGCTTTTTTCGAAGCTATTGTACCGGCATCAGCAGCAGCAGCCTCCACCTGCGAGCAGCTGCAGGCGACAGACTCTCTCGAAAAAAGCTGTTTTTCCAGGATTTCAGACGACACGTTAGGCAGTTTTTTAGCGTGGTTCTAAAACTTGCTCGTTCTTTAGAGCCATGGTTTTTTGCTGCCGGGAGCTGCCGGCAGGTGCTTTTTTCGAAGCTATTTTCCTGCGAGTAGCTGCAGGCAACAGAATCTCTCGACAAATGCTGTTTTTCTATATTTTTCTAGATTTTCAGACGACCGGTTAGGGAGTTTTTTGGCGTGGTTCTGGAACTTGCTCGTGTTTCAGAGCCATAGTGTTTTGTTGCCGGGAACTGCTTTTTTCGAAGCTATTGTACCGGCATCAGCAGCAGCAGCCTCCACCTGCGAGCAGCTGCAGGCGACAGACTCTCTCGAAAAAAGCTGTTTTTCCAGGATTTCAGACGACACGTTAGGCAGTTTTTTAGCGTGGTTCTAAAACTTGCTCGTTCTTTAGAGCCATGGTTTTTTGCTGCCGGGAGCTGCCGGCAGGTGCTTTTTTCGAAGCTATTTTCCTGCGAGTAGCTGCAGGCAACAGAATCTCTCGACAAATGCTGTTTTTCTATAGAATTTTCTCTAGAATTTCAGACGACCGGTTAGGGAGTTTTTTGGCGTGGTTCTGGAACTTGCTCGTGTTTCAGAGCCATAGTGTTTTGTTGCCGGGAACTGCTTTTTTCGAAGCTGGTTGACCGGCATCCGCAGCAGCAGCAGCCGAATACAATGACAGTACATTTACATTACACCAAATTACGCTACATAACTTTACATTGCAAGGTACATACCGGCCAAAGTCCATCAAACTGCGCGGACAAAACCATGGTAAGAATGTCCAAGCGTTATGTCTGGGTTCCATTTAGTATTTCCTTCAAACCTTATTAGAGTGTCGTCTAGGGTCTCTTTAGGATGCATTTAAAGTTTCATTCAAATGGTTTCTTTAGGTCAATTTCTGGTTTCTTTAGGGTTCATTTCATTTAGGATCCAAACAGAAGAGAATAAAACAAAAGAATTAGAATTTCATGCCGAGCTTCTCTGGGATTCACTCGGGTTTCGCGTTTCTTAAAGATTTACATCTCTTAAAAGTTTTCTTTCGAGTTTCTTTAAGGTTTCTGTCGAATTTCATGCAGGGTTTGCTTTAGGAATTCTTTCAGATCTTCCGGGGTCGGCGGCAGGGGCGGCAGCCCTTAAATTAATATTAATGTATATATATATATACTTTGGCAAGATTTGGCAAGCAGGTTCATGGAAAATGCAGTCAATAGTTTTGAGCTAGTGTGCCTCGTCCTGAAGCATCTCCAAGATTGCCAAGCTCTGATGCCAGGCCGCACCTGTAAACAGTCGCACAAGATCTTCCTATGAAGCGACCTTGCTCTGTACTGTACCCACCTGTCTGGCAGGCTGCCAGAGCTGCACCCAAAGCCGCGGTATCCAATGACAGGCCGTCGCTCTGCATGTCACAAACTTGGCCAAAGAGCTGCAGCGCTCGCTCCTCGGCTGCGAACTCAGAACCAACAGAACAAACAGAACAAACAGAACAAACATCATCAAAAACCAGCAAACATCACAGACTTCAGCGACCTTCAGCGACCTTCAGCGACCTTCAGCGACCTTCAGCGACCTTCAGCGACCTTCAGCGACCTTCAGCGACCTTCAGCGACCTCAGCGACCTTCAGCGACCTTCAGCGACCTTCAGCGACCTTCAGCGACCTTCAGCGACTTTCAGCCGAACCTAGCCACCTCGAGCGACTACAGTATTGGCTAATTCTTCCGTTTTGCTCCAAAGCTCCCAATAATTAGCGCGGTTGGCTTCGCTAATGGCGTTGGTGAAGCCTTGGTTCCCAAACGCAACACATCGACCAAGGCAAGAAACAATGCATGAGAAAGGTCAGACCTTCAGCAGGGTCGAACATTCAGCCCCAAGCCAATGCTCAGTGTCTTGTCATCGATTGCTGCAACAGCAGACATTTCAGCCTGGCGGAGCAACAAATTCCGTGCTTGGAGCCATTCGCTATTGGAACCTAGAACTTCCATTGCTATATACTATTTACTCAGAAGCTGCATTCAAACACTTGAAGAGGTCCTGTGCAACCCAAGGCAGCAGTAGAAACAAGATGCAGCCCACGAACCCGAATGCTCACACGTATGTTAATGGTACAGATGTCGAAACACATGGATATGCAGTCACGCAGAACACTTTTCTGCAATAGTTTACTTGAACTGTCTCGTACATATTTCCCCTGTTACCAGTCTGCAGTGTGGAGTGGAAAGTGTAGAGTGTGGAGTGTGGAGTGGAAAGTGTAGAGTGTGGAGTGTGGAGTGAGGAGTGTGGAGTGAGGAGTGTAAAGTGTAAAGTGTAGAGTGTGGAGTGTAAAGTGTGGAGTGTGGAGTGTGGAGTGTAAAGTGTGGGGAGTGGAGTGTAGAGTGTGGAGTGTGGAGTGCTAAGTATGGAGTGGGGACTGTAAAATGTAAAGTGTGGAGTGAGGAGTGAAAAATGTAAAGTGTAAAGTGTAGAGTGTGGAGTGCGGAGTGTAAAGTGTAGAGTGTGGAGTGTGGAGTGGAAAGTGTAGAGTGTGGAGTGTGGAGTGTAAAGAAAGGAGTGTGGAGTGTAAAGTGTGGAGTGGGGAGGGTAGAGTGTGTAAAGTGTAGAGTGTGGAGTGTGGAGTGTAGAGTGTAAAGTGTAGAGTGTAAAGTGTAGAGTGTGGAGTGAAAAGTGTGGAGTGGGGAGTGTAGAGTGTGTAAAGTGTAGAGTGCGGAGTGTAAAGTGTAAAGTGTAGAGTGTAGAGTGTGGAGTGTAAAGTGTGGAGTGGGGAGCGTAGAGTGTGTAAAGTGTGGAGTGTAGAGTGTAAAGTGTAGAGGGAGGAGTGAGGAGTGTGGTGTGTGTAGAGTGTAGAGCGTGGTGGAGTGTGGAGTGTGGAGTGTGGAGTGTGGAGTGTGTGGAGTGTGTGGAGTGTGGAGTGAGGAGTGTGGAGTGTAAAGTGTGGAGTGTGGAGTGTGCAGTGGGTAAAGTGTGGAGTGTGGATTGTAGAGTGTGGAGTGTAGAGTGTAAAGTGTAGAGTGTGGAGTGTGGAGTGTAAAGTGTGGAGTGGGGAGTGGGGAGTGTAAAGTGGAAAGATGGAATGTAAAGTGGAAAGCGTGGAGTGTAAAGTCTACAGTGTAAAGTGTGAAGTGTAGAGTGTAAAGTGTAGAGTGTGGAGTGCGGAGTGTAAAGTGTGGAGTGTGGAGTGTAAAGTGTGGAGTGGGGAGTGGGGAGTGTAAAGTGGAAAGCGTGGAATGTAAAGTGGAAAGCGTGGAGTGCAAAGTGTAAAGTGTAAAGTGTGGAGAGTGGAGAGTGGAGTGTGGAATGTGGAGTGTAAAGTGTGGAGTGTGGAGTGGGCAGTGTAGAGTGTGGAGTGTGGAGTGTAGAGTGTTTAGTGTAGAGTGTAAAGTGTAGAGTGTGGAGTGTCGAGTGGAAAGTGTAGAGTGTGGAGTGTGGAGTGAGGAGTGTGGAGTGAGGAGGGTAAAGTGTAGAGTGTGGAGTGTAAAGTGTGGAGTGTAAAGTGTGGAGTGTGGAGTGAGGAGTGTAAAGTGTGAAGTGTGGAGTGTAAAATGTAAAGTGTGGAGTGTGTGGAGTGTGGAGTGAGGAGTGAGGAGTGTAGAGTGTAAAGTGTAGAGTGTGGAGTGTAAAGTGTGGAGTGAGGAGTGAGGAGTGTGTAAAGTGTGGAGTGTGGTGGAGTGTGGAGTGTGGAGTGTGGTGGAGTGTGGTGGAGTGTGGTGGAGTGTGGTGGAGCGTGGAGTGTGGTGGAGTGTGGAGTGTGGTGGAGTGTGGTGGAGTGTGGTGGAGTGTGGAGTGTGGAGTGTGGAGTGTTGTGGAGTGTGGAGTGTGGAGTGTAGTGCGTGGAGTGCGTGGAGTGTAGAGTGTGGAGTGTAAATTGTAGAGTGTAAAGTGTGGAGCGCATTGTTGCGCCAGGCTCACACAAGAAATTTCGACACGGTATAAAACAGGTTGGAGTGTCACAAAACCTGCTTGGAAACCTTCGAAAGGAGAGGTTTTGCAGCTTCCCCCATAGACACGGCGACGTGTCTAGAAAACCAGAGACTCGAGACGAGACACGTGGGCGCGACAAAACCAGCATTTCGTGCGAGACTTCCTCCAATTTTGACACTTTCGACAAGTTATCAAACAGGTCGGCATGTGACAAAGTGCCACGCCTGCCACGCAAAACGACATGACAACCTGCGTGGCAACGAGGTTTTGCAGCTTCCCCCATAAACACGGCGAGGCCACAGGAAAAACCAAAGACTCGAGACGAGACATGTTGGCGCAGCAAAACGAGCCTTTCGTGCGAGACTGCCTCCAATTTTCACAGTTGGAAATCTTCGAGAAGGAGAGGTTTTGCAGCTTCCCCCATATAGACACGACAAAAACTAGAAACTCAAGACAAGACACGTGGGAGCAGCAAAACGAGCATTTCGTGCGAGACTTCCTCCAATTTTGATACTTTGTAGCCTCAAAATCGACGTTTTCCTACGAATTTTCTTAGGAACCTCTAAATCTCAAAATCGATGTTTCGTGTGAGGCTTCCGTCAATTTTCATCACATCTCACAAAATGCCACGCCTGCCACGGAATTTGCACCTTGTCGCCACCTGACGCAGCCCTACCAATGCGATTCGCAAAAACACGCAACACGTACGTCTAAAGCGCTGCGCCTGCCACGCCAAATGACGATGGACGCGTCCCAAGTGCTGCGCCTGCCACAAAAACTGCAACGCATCTTCTGAAAACGTCGCAAAAGTATTGCGCCTGCCACACAAAACGACTTTCGACACGTTACAAAACACGTCTGAATGTCACGAAGTGTCACGCCTGCCACGCGAAACGAAGCAACGCCACATGTGAAACCTCCAAAAGTAACCCCTTCTGGAGAACTTACCATAGGCACGGCCATATGGTCCTCACACGAACGGTTGCGGACGGTTGCGGACGGTTGCGGGCGGTTGCCGGACGGTTGCGGACGGTTGCGGACTGTTGCGGACTGTCGAGCGAACACACCCTCAACCCCCAGACCCCCAGAGTGAAACGGGAACCCTTGCTACGCATTCGGGAACAAACATGTACAAATGTAAATCAAGCAGCAACCCATGTCAACAAATCATTCTTCCTTCTGGGAGAAAAATGAAGAGATTCAGAGATTCCAATTTGTTCAATACCCTAGAGCGCGCCAGAAGCTTGGATGAAAGCTCATGATGTCCCACGCGTTCACAGGAGCCGGCCTCTCGCAGTTCCCACAGCACAAGACGTTTTTCACTTCTGTACTGTAGTTCAACAATGTGCACACGTGCTTTTATTTCTCAGTAGTGGCTGCAATTCGACGTCTGAATGGTGCTCACCACAACCCCGAAGCAAGCCGCATCTGGCTCTAGACTCTTGGAGGGCCTGCGAAGCACATACAAAAAGGAAAGCCACGAATACAGACATTTTCTGGGAATACGAAACCCTTCGCAACATCCGTCGGCTCAAGCCGTGCTGCACATGCTGCACATGCTGTACCGGGTTGGAGCAAGTGAAAACAGCAGACTGGCATACTGGCAGACTGGGCCTCCGAACATTTCACGGAGCAAAGAAAATGCAGCCTGCCAGCGCCTGGCTGCAGCGCCTGAGAAAACTGCCAATTTTTCGTCATGTTTTCCGGGTGTTTTTTTGCTTGAGGCGTCCTGCAGCCCCTTCAAAGCAAACCGCTAGGGTCTTTGACCATTAAAATATGGTTTGAAAATTGTTGCAAGGGCATGTGCAAGCATATCGTGTATGTGTGTATATTTGTGTGTGTGTATGTATTTATGGATTTATTTATTTATGTGTATGTACGTAGGTAGGTAGGTAGGTATGTATGTATGGTCCAGCGTTCCAACCCCCCCCGGCTTTGGTCATGGGTCAGCCATAATACTGTCCCCCTCCGCCCCTGTGGTGTGGTGGGGGTGTGGTACTGTCAGGGGGGTTGGAACGCTCGATCATGTATATATATATATATATACATTTATTTATTTAAAAAATGCATGTGTATATATATATATATTATGTGTATTTATATATATATACGTTATATATATATATGTATGTATGTATATAGGTATATAATAATATAATATTATATATATATATGTGTATAAATGTATATATATATACACATATATGTAGTAAATAGGAAATAGACACATAGCACATGTATATATGACTATAGGTAGCACGTAGGTACTTTGAGGGAGTATGTGTGCTACGTAGGTCGTCTCAAAGGTGACATGTACCTAGTAAATGCGAAGCTGGTAGTCAGAAATGCTGCAAAGATCTAGCAAATGCTGCGAATAGCTTGCAAATAGAAGGGAAGGGGGTGCTACCTGGGGACCCATACCATGGGGGGGTAGGAACACGGAACACGAGACCATGTATGTATGTATGTATGCATGCATGCATGCATGTAGGTGAGTAAGGTAAGGTAAGTAAGGTAAGTAAGGTAAGTAAGGTAAGTAAGGTAAGTAAGGTAAGTAAGGTAAGTAAGGTAAGTAAGGTAAGTAAAGTAAGGTAAGTAAGGTAAGTAAGGTATGTAATGTATGTAATGTATGTAATGTATGTAATGTAATGTAATGTAATGCAATGTCATGCTATGCAATGCAATGCAATGCAACGCAATGCGATGCAATGCAATGCAATGCAATGCAATGCAATGCAATGCAATGCAATGCAATGCAATGCAATGCAATGCAAGTATGTATGTATGTATGTATGTATGTAAGTATGTATGACTGTATTTATGTAAATGGTGATTCAGTTTCTACTTGATTGTCTGACCTTTCCTTGCATGACATCCAGTTTTGTGGAAGCAAACCATTTACAAGATTCCTCAGATCTTTGGGATCACACAAGCGGAAATTGCAGCTCCACAGAGCCGAAGAGTCACTTTCCGGCCTTTCGCATGGGCAAATGTATCTTGACATTTGATGACATGTGTGAACACTGGTAGTTTTGCATCGCAGCAGTAATACTGACACACCAGAAACCATGCAAAAACAATTCGGGCAGGCTGCAGACACGATTCGGAATGGGCAAATGAAA
>CAMXCT020006589.1:242500-290000 GCA_947184155.2 Cladocopium goreaui
TCCTCCTTGACCAAGTTCCACCACCGCAGGCCTTGGGGGAAGAGAATGTGGAATAATTTGAATTAAGCCATTAAGCCTTTGTTAACGTATGATTACGCATGTATTCGTATGTAGGTCTCAAAGAATCTAGAAGGAAACCCGGGGAGAAAGCATTGCTAAGCATTACTGAGGTCCGTACCCACCAAAAGTCTTCCAGAGATGTTTTTCACCTCGACGGCAGACACAAAGCTGACACAGAGCTGACTATTGTGATAAGATGCGATAAGTGACTTTCTGCAAAAGCTATAGCTATCATAGCTATCCTGCAGACTTGAAACACTTTCTACCTTTCACCTCACACCCCAAGGAGAGTGCCGTCCAGAAATCCAAGGCAGCAAAGATGGTGCAAAGGATGAAGGTTGAGACCTTCGGCATTTCAGGAAACAAAGTAATAAAAGTATATAAAAGTAATGAAGCTTGGCCAAGCACCAAACGGAGTGTCCCAAAATAAACTCACAACGTTGTTTTTTCATGGATTTCTACTGCATTGAACACATCTTTGCAGAAAGCATATGTCTGCAGCAAGCACCTCTTTGTGGACATGATGGCAGTCTAACAAGGCTGTTTCGGTCTGCGCAGCATTTTAAGAGCCATGCATACGCACTGTGAATGTACCGTCCATAGATGTATATGAGGAGCACAACCTGATGCCAAACTTGTGACATTCGTTCTCTGAAGCTTCACATGCATCAGAATGCATCCGAATGCATCCGAATGCATCAGAATGCATCCGAATGCATCAGAATGCATCACTGCTCAGCATTGATCACCGAGATTAGAGCTATTTTGAAGGCCGCGTGAAATACACAGGTCGCAGGATGGGCTGCAGTCCTGAGTTGCATACCCATCATAGCCACTGACTGAGTTGGTGTTCTTTATAAGTGCAATGCAGTTGTGAACAGGGCAGCAGGACAAAGTCGGACAAAGTGCACAAAAGATCTCTTCATGTGAGGCCGCAGCTGCAACATCTGTACCAGCCTGTTCTGCGAGGCCTGCAGCTCAAATTGCCACTAGTCACATCTAGTCACTAGAAGCCAGCGGAAAACGCTGGGTGACAGATGGAGGTTTACTGCATGCTTTCCAAAGAGCTTTTTGAAGAGGCCAATCGCGTACAGGGGTGGCCATAGTGGCCATAGTGGCCATACAGGTATCACATCTGATAACAGCTACAACGACAGCACAAGCGAAGTAGTCCTCAGGATTTCCGCCCTGTGCTCCAACTCTGGGCCTGAACTGCGGGGCAGGACCCATGTGTCAGCAAATTCCCTTTCAGTCACTGTACCTCACTTTTCTGCCATACATACACGTTAAGTTCGGTACACATGAGTCATGACTTCCATTCACACAGATATAAAAGATATTAAAGTTAAAGTATATTAAAATATAATTGAAACATATCAAAATAGATATCTAAACTTACTGGTATTAAAAGATACTAAAATATATTAAAAGATATTACTTTATAAGAGATATTTAAACATATTAAAGGGATTTAACGACCATAGATTGCAATGATGTGTTTGGGGGACCCTGGCCATTGACTTGGCGCCGCTGAAGTCTGAGACATCGACACATCTGGCGACATGGACACTGCATCGAAGGCAGCAGGCTCAGCTGTCGGCATGCCTGAATTCATCGGAAATTCATCTGAATATATCTGAATCCATTTCGGGATATATCGGGATTTTTGAGACACTTTAAAGTCGGGGACCCTTCACCCTGTTTCTTTGACACTATTTGGCTATATTTATTCCGCAATCATTGGCATAGTTCCCGCTCTTGCAAGAAGTTTCTGAAACGGTTTTGTGGGCGCAAATGGGCCCCAAATCTGACACAGCTGACACATGTCATTCTTTTGCGCTTGGAAATTGTGAAGCGAGGAAAGCTGATCCAAAAGGGCAATAAACTTGTCGCACTTGCAACCGGCTCAAACTTCAGAGTTCAACGCCACTCCGTCGTAAACTTCAGCGATTCTGCTTCCACACCAAGGATGTGAAGAAGAACGAGCTGCTGCGTCTGTACATTACGCTTGGAAAATGACTCACAGCTCCTGCCTTGATCTGCTGCAAGAGCGGATGGCAACGGTGGCAACGGTGGCAACGGGTGGCCGGATAATAGCCTTATCTGTAAAACGCAAAACACTGTGCTCCTAACTGCGTTCTTGTTGCTGAATAGAAAGTGCAAGAGTTTGGAAGATTGTGCTTTTGGTATTGGCACAGTGGGAGGTTGGCGATAATAAGACCTGGAGACATGATTGTTGTCATATTGAGCCTATGCATGTGTTCTTCCATAGAGTCCCAGCTTAGCTCAACTCTGTCGAACCGCGTTGCAGTCACAACATCTCCGATGCATCTCCGATGCACGCCATTTTTCACACTGCAAAGTGCACTGCTCGAAAAAGGCCGCCTTCGGCTGTGCTGCTCGACACTCTCACGCAACTGCTTGATGATGTGTTGTTGCTTTTCCCTGCTTGTCACTACCTCGAGTAAAAGCGCTTCAGTGTTCAAGAAGTTGTCCAGTTCCAAGAGTAACATGGAGTAGGTAAAAAAAAATGTACAAACTATGGATAAACATGGAAAGGAAATCTGAAGCAACTCTCAGACCTATCAGAAAAAATGATAAAAAATGCACAGCAAACGCACGGCAGGGCCTCCTCTGCTCGCTGGCAAAGCTCTTCCACAGTCTCAGCTGCTGACATGGCTTGCCAAAGCATCGGCCCACTATCACTCCGACGAAGCTGACCCAAAAGCTCCAGGGATTGTGCGATATAGGCCAGTTGCCTTCAACTCAGTGCTGCAGTTCAGCTCGGGAAAAGGAAAAAGCAATTCAACAAATAGTAACAAATACGTGTACAAGAGTTTGGTGTTGTAACGGTTTTGATGTGGTATCTATCGCTGCTTCTATGTCTCAACCACGCTGCCAGGGCAGAAATGAAGAAGCCAAGGACCGGCATCGAGGCATGAGCTTCCGCAACCTGAAAAGACAGGAAAAAGAATCTGCCAAGCGTTCAAGCGGTCTGTTCTTTTTCAACCAGGAACTATCTGGGCAACAAACCCAATACAATGGGACTAACAAACATCAAACCTTGTCAATCGTTTGAGTGATGTTGTTCTCTTTCGAAGTTGTACCATGCATCTTCCGAGAATCCTGTCAAGATTCTTGCACATGAAACCGCGGAGGTCAATAATTAGTTTGCAAGAGTACTCAGAAGACACACAACTTTCAGCATCTTGAAAGCCAAACGACATCTGCAAAGATGGACTCAAACCAATAAAAGGTCCAGCTGCAGCAGCGGCGCTGAACAGAAGTGCCACCTGGCGAATCACGGTCACGCAGTGTATCATTGACAGGAAGAGCAATGCGAAGTATATCAGTAGATCTTGGATAGCTGGAGACGACTAAGGCCAACTTTGCCTCAGACGCTTTTTTGCATATTAGACCAGTCGCAAGTATTAGCATGTATTAGCGTATCTCGCGGACTGTATTTTCTGAGAGTGCTGAATTGAAGCGATGTGTTCCGAGAGGTACAGTAAGATTTGGGGCCTGCAGGCCATCACTTCATGACAGACTAACGCTTTTTGCAAGAGTCTATTGAAGTCTCAGCAACTAAACCGGTTCCAATTTGTGCACGTTGACGTCCGACAATCCAACACTTCAAACAGCATTGAGCCCGCCCCCACTCTCAGAGGTGTCTCTCAACAATCTCTGCCCCCACTCGTAGAATATCATAGAATATCAGCATATGATAGAATATCTATGTATGTTGAATTCAAAGAATATCTGTTGGACCAAATCCTTGGAGGTTTTCCGGTGTGCGGTCTTGGTCCCTGTTCGGCATCCGAGTGCTCACAGTCCTTGACTTAACATTGCCAGCATCAACTTCAAGCATTATATATCTGCACACCAAAATAGGCACATCATCAAGCTGGAGATTGCCTTTGGCTGTGTGGCTAGTGACGGGCACCATTTAGGGTGCGACGAAAACGTACGAAAACACGTTTCTACACGAGACCTCCACACTACCCCTGTCCACTCCCGCCCATGCTGTTACTTCGAATCTTCAGGTCGTGAAATTTGCTATCCTGTCCCATCAACCAATACTGTAAGCCTCAAGTAAAAGCTCTGTGATGAACTGCAATGAACCTTGTTGCTGTTTCTTCTAATGAAAGCCTGGAAACATCGTACGACGGAACTCTGTCCAGCCTGTTCTGCCTCAAGTTCTTGCAAGCGCAATGGCTCAACAAGGAGTTCGAAAAGTGCCTGCCCGCCGCGTCCTTAGGGGATGTCAACACAGCTATCTGCGGGTACATGCAGACATCCAGTCCAAGGCGCGAAGTCTCATGGCAGCATTGAGGACAATGCAAAGCGATGGAGGATCAAAGTCTTGCACTCTGCGACCGACGTACTCCTGCCACTCAATGATTCCAACTGATTCCAGCATGTTTGCAAACTGAAAGTGTCAAGGAATCTGTTTACACTGCTGAAGCACTATACAACGTGGAGTTTCTCTAGACTTGCGATAAACATGGATCCATGGTCTGCTGTAGCAGAGTTGCTGCATGACTGCATGACCTAACCTCCAGCTGCCAAGACGTCAAAGGCTCTTCACCACGTTCAGGCCACAAGGGGCAACGCTGCCGTGCTAGAGCATTGCTCAGCACTGCAAGATTTTTGGTAGAAAGAAGTTCGCACAGGCGCGGCGAGTTGCACAAGCGTTCCTACATGTTCTTGTTCAAAAATGGACCGCTGATAGAGTCAGTCCAGTTGCCACTATGTCACTATGTTATTTGTCGTTGATCCTTTGCTTGTTTTGAATTGACACTGAATGGCATGAAGCACCAGGCTCTGCATGTGGCCCAGTCCTCCAAGGCATCATAGAAGTGCGCCAATTCGACCTTGGGTGCTCCAACTTTTCCCAGGGAGCGTGCAAGCGCAGCCAGTTGCCATGGTTCTGCTTTGGGCAGCACCTTCAAAGATGGCACACAGGTAGGAAAATGTAGAAATTCTTTGCAGAAAATAGAAACTCAAGAGTTCCTGTAGGGTTCCTGTGCCATGCACTCATATGCACTCATCTGCCTATGGTGACAGCTGGAAAATGCTGGACATGGCCTCCACACAGCGATGCACAAGTCGTCCCCAGCCATTCACGCCCTTTACTTCCAGACTTTCCAAAGGTTGTCTCGCTGCTCGGCGAGACGCAGCCAACCCAGCACACAGCTGAGTCAGTGCAGATGCATCCCACCTGGGCAGTGTCTCCTGGCAAGGAAAAATAGGAAAACATAACAAACCAATACAAACCAGCAAGGATAGTAATTGGATAGTAAGGATTCTTTTGAAAAAAAGAAATTGCCCCGCGGCTGTTGATCATGAACGAAGACTTATACAACCCCACCCATGTCTTTCACAAAGCTTGAAGCTCCTGAGCATAGTCAAAGATGCACTTTGACAGAACGGCATCATTGTCATGTCGAAGCCTTTGCCGCATGAGCTTTGATGCCCGCTATTTTATCAAATCAGAATGTCCCTCTGTCAAATCTTTGCGGACTTTAGGGTGCCTGGCGAAGCTGTCCAGAATCTGTGCAGCTTGCAATGGCCGGTTTTGTTCAAGTTCAAATCCATCCTGCAGTGAAACAAAAGTGCACAAATGCGGCACCGAATGAAATACCCCAAAGTTGGGTGTTTACTGGTTTACTTATCTTTGGAACAAAGCAGTTCGGATGATGAAACCAGCGCAAGGTCGAATCAGAACGAGGTAGCAATGAGTTTTGCAAAAAATGGATGGATCATCAACGAACAAAGGCAACTCTTCCATTGTTGTGCGTGGCATTAAGCCAAGCAATGTCTGCAATGCAAGAAGATACACAGCAACTTCTGGGGAACACACACACACAAGAATAGAGATGTACAGAGTATGTTGTCACTGAGGGAATGGGACTTGCGAAGTCAATTCAAATCCTACCATGGAGTCCTGATCAATACACAAGACACCAGCAAACTTCAGAACACTCATACTAACACACCCTCTGAATTCTGCACTCGAGATCTTTTTTGGGTTCTGTGAAATTCATGTTCTCGAACATCTGACCACAAGTCGTATAAAGCTTAGTCTACAGTAGACAGTCCAACTGCTGAGTCTACCCATCTTCTCAGTGCCTCCAGCACGAGGTTTGCCAGAGACTTGACATCGTGAGCGCAGAGACTCAATGTTTCTGAGGAAGCCATTGCCCTCGACAATCCGTGAACAATCATTTGCAGATCTTGCGCAGTCAT
This sequence comes from Cladocopium goreaui, assembly GCA_947184155.2. Lineage (NCBI taxonomy): Eukaryota > Dinophyceae > Suessiales > Symbiodiniaceae > Cladocopium > Cladocopium goreaui. The sequence goes on from CAMXCT020006589.1 coordinate 248,810, forward strand.
CTCCTGCGAGTGCTGCGAATCGCATGCCATGGAAAAACTCTTGCGGACTTTACAGATTTGGATATTTACAATCGGCTGCCTCAAAAAGGAAGCAACAAGGCTTGACTAATTTGACTATGGGAAATCTATGGGAAATCTACCATACATAGCGACGCAAAAAGTTCATCGATTTCCGGCAGCAAACTGCAGCAATCTGCCACAAATATCATCAAATATCCACAAATACCATACGCTGCGGTCTCCGTCAGTGGCTCTGGCGCCTGTCTGAGTTCAACAGCCCTATGCAACAGATCTGGCGCCACTGTTGCACAGTGTGCTGGCTCGGAAGCCAATGCATTGCAGAAAAGTGCCAGCTCTCCTGGGCTCAAAAATTCATAAATGATATAAATGCAAGGGGAAATCATGGGAAAACTCCTTGATTAATCATTAATTGTTCAAAGATATTCAAAGTTGTTTAGCAGGATCAAATTCCATCTTCGCTCGTCGAGCTGGAGTCACACTGTGCAAAAACACAATGCATCAGTCAGAGAAAGCGTTGCACATACTGCCCTGCCTTGTCTAAACTGCGTCTGTGAAGTCATATGCGACTGGCTTGTGTGCCATTTTATTTACCTCTCTTAAATGACAGTCGAGAGGCTTGATTGTAGCTCAGCTGTTTTGAATTTCAATACCTTGGAAGTCAAGTCAAATGCATATGCTTCTGAATACAAGCGACCGCAACACACGTGTAATTTGCCAAGAAGCATGCACCACTTCGTCCCAAAATGCGTCTTTCTGGGCTCCCAAAGGAAAGCTGGAAAGCCGCTGGACAGCACAGGCGAAGTCCCACAATGGAGTACCAATGTCTTGGCTTAGGGACTGGCGCGGGCTGCCGGATGAGTCTGACTGACGCAATCCAATGACGCAATCCAAGGCAAGTCACCACTTGTCTGGTGAGTTTTTCCCACAGAAACTAACATGCTTGACCGAATCTAATCAGAAGCGCACAGCAAGCACGGCACAACCATTCAAGACATACATGTGTTGCTTCCGGGGCCTGTCGATGATGGCGCAAAGCATTCACCAGGCCCTCTATCAAATGCTCTACGCGCTGATTGTTTGACTGCCGGATGGCCAGCAGCACTTCTCTTGACACATTGAAACCTACACTCCACATAGATTTCGGAAGCACTCACGCCATGTCCATCGCAAAACGATGCGGCGGCCATTTGCAGGTCAACCGATTCACACAATTCTTTCATGTTTTTCCCTTGGCTCTTCAACTCTGCTGTGAACATTCCTGACGGATGCAATCCGTATGAAATCTGTTTCAAATCTATTTCATTATGCACAGCTTGCACGGCTCAGTGTCCACTGAATGTGCTCTTTTCCTCCCAAACCCTCTGCAGTTGCTTGCTCTTGGATTCATGTCCATGGACCATAAGATTTCGTACACATGAGCCACAGGCAAAGATCAAATGTCTATCTAGTTGGTATGAGGAATGTGACGTCTGACACCTTCAGGCTGGGTTCTATGCGTCAGGAAAGGCCGGGCACGCACTTGCGCACAGGAAATTTCACTCACTTGCCCACTTTCACTCACTTGCACACTGAGTGCAATAAATTTCACTCACTTGCGCACTGACACAGCAAGCAATCAGCCACCTCTATAGCTTGAGGGTGGGAGGGAAGTAGACATGGGACAAAGATGTTCTTCGACACGCTCTGAACTCTACTACTGACTTTTGACACCTATCCCTACCTTTTAGCTTTAGACATAGGACCAAGATGTACTTGGACACGCTCCTTTGGACTTCTGACAACTATCACCACCGTTTAGGGTTTAGGGTGGGGGGTGGGGGGAAGAGGGGAAGTGGACAAAGTAGCAAGATGTACTTGGACGCACCACACCTGCCACGCAAAAGGCATCAAGCAGCAGGCGTCAGCGCAGGCAGTCCGTTGCATCCCTTCAGTATGCAGAAAGTACTGCGCACGCCATACAAAAGTAATCTACGAAGAAGAAAGCATCGCGCCTGCCACATGCAACCAGGGCAGCAAGACACAATGCAAGGCGTGCCGTTTTCTGCAAGCGGCGCCGTGCAGGTCAGAGACGATCCCCTGCTTTCACTCCCACTCCTTCCTTACATACAAAGTAGCGCACTTGCCATACAATATTCATCTGTATTACTTCATTTCCAACCCCAAAGCAAATCCAGTGTACAAGTGAGGGAAATCCAGTGCACAAGCGAGTGCTCGCCCGAAAGAAACTTGTAATGGGCCCATGGGCAGCATCCCGACTCTTTTCTGCTCGCAGCAGATTCCAAAGCAAGCCTCTGGAATTGCTTGTGCAAGTGTCCCTCTCTGGGCGTGTGCTGGGAACCTTGGCAGCGAATAGTCGGAGAAAAAACAAATGCAAAGTTTCAGATTGTCAAGAACTCTGGACAGAATGGTTGAAACAAAACAAGCACATCACTGGACAGGAAGCGCGCCTTTTTGTTCACTTGCTCCCACCAGTCAAAGAACTCTTGATGTTCTTTCATGTTTTTAGATAGGAACGAATAGTGGTCCTCCGGCTTGCCAAAGCAGCATTTGTGCACATCATTTCCTTGCAAAAAAAGTTCAGTCGTAAATCTACCATTCAAGATCAGTCAATCAGTCAGGCAGGAGGCTGTGCTACAAGCAATGCAAACCGTCAAATGGCCTCTCAGCACATGCATGGCAGTAGGGGAAACCTGCTTAGGCGTTTTCAGCCAACAATTCTTTGCCCGAGCAGTGAAACAAAGTATCAGTGAATTGAAAGTGATTGTCGATTCCACCGCTTCAAACACCAGGGCCCTCCCCCGCCCTGTGAAACGCATGGATCTTCCACTGGGCCAAACGACCGTAAAAGTCAACCTATAGAGGCAGCGCACACTACTTGCTGTGGCAATAATAGTGAACACCAATAAATAATCAAGGATTTATTGAAGTGGAAGAACCATTGGAACATGTTTGATTTAATGAATGTGAATGAAATTGATAATTAATCAGTTCATATGAGTCTGATGTTTTTGCTTAGTGACTTCTGTGATTTAGTAGCATGGCTTGCCTCCTGCTGCTTCTCTACGCCGTCAGGCCTTGCTCAGCTTCCTCAAGTTTCCTCCTGGTACAGCCATGGAGAAATAAAACCCGCGATGCCGCCATCTATCCCAACTGATCTCAATTGCACTAACTTTCTACGCATTTGATTTCTTCATATCTCTGGCTCCAGTGCTGCAATATTTTGCCTGCTTGACCGAAGAAGCAAGTTTCAAGCACATCCCTGGACTTTCAGGCAAATACACAGAGGCCCGAGGAAAACACACATATATATATATACATATACAAATATATTTACACACACTTGCAGTAAAATACATATAGGTATGGCTCTGATGTCCATCCCTGACTACATAATATGTATGTGTATATATATAATTATATGTATGTATATATGTATATGTATATGTATATGTGCGTGTGTGTATGTATGTATGTATGTATGTATGTATCTATGTATCTATGTATCTATGTATCTATGTATCTATGTATCTATGTATCTATGCATCTATGCATCTATGCATCTATGCATCTATGCATCTATGCATCTATGCATCTATGTATCTATGTATCTATGTATCTATGTATCTATGTATCTATGTATCTATGTATCTATGTATCTATGTATCTATGTATCTATGTATCTATGTATCTATGTATCTATGTATCTATGTATCTATGTATCTATGTATCTATGTATCTATGTATCTATGTATCTATGTATCTATGTATCTATGTATCTATGTATCTATGTATCTATGTATCTATGTATCTATGTATCTATGTATCTATGTATCTATGTATCTATGCATCTATGCATGCATGCATGCATGTGTGTGTATGTGTATGTGTATGTGTATGTATATGTATATGTGTATGTATATGTATATGTGTCTGTCTCTCTGTCTCTCTGTCTCTCTGTCTCTCTGTCTCTCTGTCTCTCTGTCTCTCTGTCTCTCTGTCTCTCTGTCTCTCTGTCTCTCTGTCTCTCTGTCTCTCTGTCTCTCTGTCTCTCTGTCTCTCTGTCTGTCTGCATGTTTGTATAAATGTATAAATGTATAAATGTATGCATATATGTACACATAACTATATGTGTATATATATAATTATGTACGTATATATATATAATTATGTACATATATATATATATATATATATATATCATATGTATACATATATATAGTTCCATGTATATATAGTTATGTATATATATATACAATCAAATGTATTATATAATAAGTATTATATATATAATTATATGTATTAAATATGTAATTATATGTATTTTATATATAATTATATGTATTTTATGTAGTATATGTATATATAATTATATGTATTATATGTATTATATGTATTATATATAGGCAATTATATATATAGTTATATGTGTATATAATACTATGTGTATATATATACAATTATGTATATATATATATATATACAATTATGTATATATATATGTATATATATATGTATATATATATATGGATATATGTATATATATATATAGCTATGTGTGTATATATATATCATTTTATTTTTTGTATAATTATGTATACATAATTACATGTTTATATAAAACTATATATGTATATATAATTATGTGTATATAAATATATACGTATATATATATATACACGTGTGTATATATAATTAGGTATGTGTGTATATATATAATTATGTATATATATACATACATACATACATACATACATACATACATACATACATACATACATACATACATACATACATACAATGATATGCAACATATAACCATATGTATCTGTATATGTATATAATTATGTGTATATATATATAACGATTATATGTATGTAATTGTATGTATATATGTATATAGATACATGTGCATTCTTCAAAATCCCGGTTTCATAAATGTCACCTCCACAGCGGTAGGCACTTGCCAGTCTGAAGCACTGTCGGTGTCATCGGAACCATCAAGCAGCCGACACACGTTGCCTGGAGCGATGCTCATGAAAAAATGTTTGAAACTCCGTCTCTTGCACGTCAAATGTAAACAAATAGGATCAAACAGGTCTAGGTCATGCGTGAAAAGCATGGAAAAGCATGGAAAAGCATTAGCCTGGGGAATTTTGGCAAACAGTCTCGTGAAAATGCAAATTTCAGTACATTTCAGATCATTTCAGTATATCACCGACACCAGTTGTCTCACGGATCAAGCTTCCAAGTGACGGGTGCATGGATGGTCACCTCAACACACAAGTAATCAGAATCTCTGTGTCCCTCAGAAGCCAAGAGCACAAAAAGTTGTGCCGACAATGTCCTTCAAAATCCTGCAAACCTATTCTGTTCTGCAAAGACTTGTCATCTTTGCTTGAGGCTGATTTCACAAGCACTTAGACATTGAGATGATGACTCCCCAGAAGCCGGCGATGCGTATGAAGCGCTCTTCGCAAGGCACGTTCACCTGGCAGAAGCATCTTCGTGCCGCATCCTGGTTGGTAAAGCGTCTCTGGATCTGAAACATTCTGAAATTCTGAACTATGACTATTATAAATTGTGACGTTATGCTTTTTCGAGACAGCACAACTGGTCAAATCGAGGCCAGCTGGCCAGCCGCAGCATTGCTTTCTGCAAGAACCCCGCACTTCAGAACCTGCATGGGCAGCCAAGGGCAACCAATACAGCAAGTAAGACAATTAAGACCTGAAGCATGACACCCCATCAGGAGAACGAATGTTCTCAAAGTGTCCTCTCGCTTTTGCAAAGTGAAACACCAATCATTTGAAGACAGAAGATATCCGCTTTCTACTGGATATGAAACTCAAATAGTCAAGCAATATCTTATATATATATATATACATATATGTATATACATATATGTGTATGTATGTGTATATATATAATATACTATATGTATTTTGCTTTGATTTGGATTTGGATTTAGATTTAGATTTAGATTAGATTCGATTAGATTAGACTAGACTAGATTAGATAGATAGAGGCTTCATGGAGGCGCCCGATCCCACCTTGCCATAGTCCTTCAAGGCATCTGCAAATTGTATGCTATCTGCCTGCCCCGCTTGCCTCAGATGTCAAAGTTCACAATATTGATCGTGAGCAAATGTAGAAACGCACGAACAAGACTGACAGCCTGCTGCTGCCAAAATGCTGAAGGCAACGAAAGGCATGCCGGAAATACTTCCTCGGGGCAGGAAATGGGAACGTTCACTTGACGAAGCTCTTGGGACATTGGCTACCTTTTGTTGGAGCCACACTTGGAAGCGGAGGAAAACCCGCAGTGCCTATACATACGTATATATATATATATATACCTGTACGTAGAGGCTTTGCTGCCGAAGCACAAACAGTGCTTGCAGGCGTGATTCGGGCTCTCTCTTGCAGCAGAAGCCTCGCGGGCGTCTTGCAAAGAACACCGTACAATCAAGTTGTTTGCTTGTCCGCTTTTTCGTTATCGACCAGCATGGCTTGGCTTCACCGCTCAGCAGAATTGGTTCGGCCTGGCAGAAAAAACACTCGCCAAGTGCTGCGTACCTGGTAGCGAAAATCAAAAGCAGTCTGGCAAAAACTTGAAATTCACTCTGCTGATTTGACGAAGACAGAGGAATCTTGCTGGTGCTTTAGGATAGCCTCTTCCCTGCCAAGGCGCAAGATACCCTCTGAGAACAGGTCGGATACCTGTTTGATACAAAGAAACTGTTTTGACAGGTTCCCAGCTGTTGTCAGTTTCAACATTGCATCCACATGGTTTTGCCTTCCATATGCAAGATCGCGATCAACTAAGAACGGCAAAAGCGATGAAAAGCTTCTTTTCAAGATTTGAGAATGACTCCTCTTGTAATATCGCAGGTCTTCCGGTGAAAGTTCGCGGAGTCGATGAATACATGCTGGTCGCGCAGCCTTCCTTCGAGAGGATGGTTTGTACAGCAGTCTTTGGCATGAAGGTTACGGCGGTTACGTCCTGCAGGTGGAAAACCTGACATCCTCAACGTGTGGACTCTTTTCAGCATCTCTCAACGCGGCAGGCTTGACAAATATGCAGCTTGTTGGCGCTTCTTCTCGTATTTGGCACAATCCAAGGGCGTTTTTCCCTGTGCATTTTTCTCTGACAATAGTTCAGGCGCCTGAAAGTGAGGGTTCTTGGACAAAAAAGCAGAATCTGTCCCCTTTAATAAAAAAAAACTGGCAATTGGATGCAATTGGTCTAAATCAGTTCGGCTAGCCGCTAGACCCTGAGCTTTGATAAACTTTCTGAATCGGAGTTGTTCCCTCATGAAACCACGAAACCGCTTTCGGCCTTCTGAACCAGCAAGCGAAGCAGGCCCATTGTCTTGTCAACACCCCAAGATTCGATGTTTCCACCTGCCACCAGGTGCATTGCAGTCTGCTGCATGTTGGGTGTCCTCACATGCAAATCTGCTCCCGCCGCTATTAGAAGACGAACTTCATCAACTTTTCCCCAGGATGACGCAGCAAGCAACGGAGTCATGCCCACGGCAAAGCCACTGCCGCTGCCAGTCGACACAGTGTTTGGATCAGCTCCTGCCTCTAGCATCTTGAGAAACCTGAAGCCATCAAAGACAATCAGAGGCCATTCTATGCCGTTCTTGTTTATGGACCCAATGTGAATCCCTTGAATTGTGTCATTTCAGTAATACATAGAAAAACAAGACGGTTGGAAATGACTTGCTTGTTGCGAAATGTTGCCAAGCAATGCCAAGCAGCGCTTCCGATCCTGGGGCTAAGCCTTCAGTAAAGCACGAAAGCAATTTCTCTTCTGGATACCGCGAGAGCTTCTTAGTGGCCTCTGCGCGCCGAACAAAGGCTTCGGTCTCATGAAGCTTGAGCAGCATATCTCGGGTGGCAACAACGCCTTTGGTGTCGATACCCAACTTCAACAACTCTTCTTTGATTTCAGAAGGGCTTCGATTGTCCCGGGGCTTGGCCACTTTGGGCCGCCCAGGTCCAGGTGGTCCAGGTGGTCCAGGTGGTCCAGGTGGTCCAGGTGGTCCAGGTGGTCCAGGTGGTCCAGGTGGTCCAGGGGGTGTCGGTCCTCTTTGAGGCGGAAGCATGGCCATGTTGCAAGGCATGGTACCAGGGGCCATACCTGGAGTCATTCCCATCATTCCAGAGCTGTTCATTGAGCTATTCATTGACATCGATGTGTTCATCGACATGTTATGTGGCAAAGGAGCCATGAACTGCGTCATAGCGTGAGTCATACCGTTGTTGTTCATCAAGGGCATGCTTGGCATGCTCGGCATGCTCGGCATACTCGACATACTCGGCATACTCGACATACTCGGCATACTCGACATACTCGGCATGCTGGACATGCATGGCATGTTTGTCGTGCCTGGCATAGCTCCCATGAAATTCATGGACTGAACAGACTGGACTCCCACTTCTGCAGCTTCCAATCGGGCTCGCTTTGCAGGCGGGGCACCTTCATGAAACTGCATAGGAGGAAAGCAGGGATTGCTCATGGCTTGGCCCTCAATATCCCTCAGCACTTGGGTCCATCCTGATGAAGTCCAAAAGGAGCACGGTTGCACCGCGGTTAAGAGGCAATGTCAGAGGCAAGCTTAACTTGTCAATGATGAATGTCTACACATGAAAAACTGGAAGGAACATGTTTGAATCTTTCGTGCAGACATCTCTGGACATGACATGCCAACTTGAGCATAAAGCTTCACACACTCGTTAATTCACCGTACTACTCTGGGGTAATTTGCTTGAATCCGCTTGATGTAGGAGGAAAAACAATTATTTATGGCTATTTGTGTCACTCTTACATATCTTACGGTTTGATCACAGGGTGCACTACAGAAATGGTGTCACACCCTGCAACCAACTTGGATCTGTCTTGATATCTTGCAAAGCAGATGCCTCTGCGATCGCGCATCGCAGCCTGGGCACAAATAGTGATATCTTGGTGTCTTGGACATCTTGATCTCTCGCAACGATCGCCCGAACCCTGCTCTTTCTCTCGGTGTGGAGATATTTGGACAATCTTGGAATTGTGCAAAACTCAGGGACTGTCGCAGAAGATTAAGCAGGTAACTGCTCTTCTGCAAGTTCAAACATCTTCTGCGGGCTGCCCCAGCGAGACAAAAGCCGGTCACGGGCAGCACCTCCCAAGTACCCACCATGGTGGTGTGAAATCCAAATTTCAATTTGTAAAACTGATTGAAATTGTGTAAATGCTGATGATTTGAAACAGAGTTTCTCACGCCGCAGCAAATTTGCAGTAGGACACGCCTTGCATATATGATAGGGCCAAGCTATGGGCTGCAGAGCTCAAAGTCCTACCGAGTAAGAGACGAGCTCGAACGATACCTGGGCAAAAGTCTCCAAAAGTCTGCAAGGTTCGTTCATCCTTCAGAGATGCAAAATCTGCAAAGTGGCGACGCCTCGCAAGGGAGTCAGTGCACCTCGCAGAATTGGAAAAAATAATTCTCGAAACGCATCATGGAAAACTGAGAACTGAACTGCAAATGGTTCTGACTTTGCAGAAGTTTCTAAGTTGGAAAATGCCCCACCTTCAGGTTCGGACAACTCCTCGGGACACTCCATGGCGTGAGCTGCATGACAAAGTGCCTCTGCGAGCGCTCAAACATCCGCAACTGCCCTTGCGAGTATAAACATGTTCCACAAGTTCTTCACAACAAAAGCCATCACGGTGAAAAAACTATGTTGGTGATTGCTAGTCATCCTGGTTGTCTGCTGCATCACTATCATCCAAATAGCGTCATCACAAATTTGAATAAATAATCAAAGATTGTACTGATGTCAACATTGCCAGGCAATTGCCATCATGTACATGACATCGCCATTGTCTTCATGTTTCTTTTTCCTCTCCATAACCATGTCTTGGCAATCGCTGATTGTGCAGCAATGGGCCTCCTCAAGTTCCGACAACACGCGTGGCCGCGAACTGACCTTGGATGAAGCAGATATAATAATATATTTATAGGCATGTATATATATATATATGTTTGTGTACATGTATATATATATATATATGATAGATATGTGTGGATATGTGCACATATTATATATATATGTGTGTATATATATATACATTTATCTTATATATTGACATCGCTATGTGGCAGGAAGAAAAGGGGAAGCCACCATCCCACCCCTCAGCTCACGGACTTTTGAAGTGGTTGGAGGCAATTGGATCTCGTTGCATCGACTTTTCCACACACCTCCAATTGGTGTTTCACCCAAGTTTCAGCAGCTGCATTCGTCAGCTACCTCCACCTCCATGCCATAGCGCTGACGCTTGACACTTTGCACAAGTGACCTTCGTGTGATCTCCCTCCGAAAACTCATAGTTTGAAGCGTGGAAATACCACCCGCACATCGTTCTCCATGCAACGGGTGGCGCAAGCAACAGGGTTTTGGAGTTCGCGTGAACCACCTGCTGCTTGACTGACTTCACAAATATTTTGCCGAGGTGTTCATCCGGACTTCGACGTCCCTAATTGCCTTTTCCAAAGCAGCTTGACATCCCTTCGTGTCACCCTTGAGAGAGTTGAGTTCTTCTTTGAGCTTTTCCACTATGATCGCGTCCGCTTTCTTCGTTTCGAACGGATCCTCTGCGGGGTCCTTGGTGCCTCCTTTGATGAGTTGTTGGGCCAGTTGAAGCTGTGTGCTGCTTGACCCAAAGCAATGAGTGTTGTTCACTGCCATTCATTCCAGTGCTTCCTGCGCGTACTCCATGATCACATTGCTCTTCCACCTTCCCTTGGGCTCCGCCTCTTTTGCGTGGCAGGCGTGGGACAATGTGCATTTTGCGTGGCAGGCGTGGGACAATGTGCATTGCCAAGACGTCAGATGTACGCCCTGGGCGTCCCTTGGGCTCCGCCTCTTCTGCGTGGCAGGCGTGGGACAATTTCCATTTTGCGTGGCAGGCGTAAGACAATGTGCACTGCCAAGGGGTCGGATGTACGCCGTTGCGTCCCTTGGGCTCTGCCTCTTTTGCGTGGCAGGCGTGGGACAATGTGCACTGCCAAGGGGTTGGATGTACGCCCTGGCGTCCCTTGGGCTCCGCCTCTTTTGCGTGGCAGGCGTGGGACAATGTGCATTTTGCGTGGCAGGCGTGGGACAATGTGCATTGCCAAGGGGTCGGATGTACGCCCTGGCGTCCCTTGGGCTCCGCCTCTTTTGCGTGGCAGGCGTGGGACAATGTGCACTGCCAAGGGGTCGGATGTACGCCCTGGCGTCCCTTGGGCTCCGCCTCTTTTGCGTGGCAGGCGTGGGACAATGTGCACTGCCAAGGGGTCGGATGTACGCCCTGGCGTCCCTTGGGCTCCGCCTCTTTTGCGTGGCAGGCGTGGGACAATGTGCACTGCCAAGGGGTCGGATGTACGCCGTGGCGTCCCTTGGGCTCCGCCTCCTTTGCGTGGCAGGCGTGGGACAATGTGCATGCCAAGGGGGGGTCGGATGTACGCCCTGGCGTCCCTTGGGCTCCGCCTCTTTTGCGTGGCAGGCGTGGGACAATGTGCACTGCCAAGGGGTCGGCCCTGGCGTCCCTTGGGTTCCGCCTCTTTTGCGTGGCAGGCGTGGGACAATGTGCACTGCCAAGGGGTTGGATGTACGCCCTGGCGTCCCTTGGGCTCCGCCTCTTTTGCGTGGCAGGCGTGGGACAATGTGCATTTTGCGTGGCAGGCTCACTCACTCACTCACTCACTCACTCACTCATTCACTCACTCACTCACTCACACACACACTCACTCACACACTCACACACTCACACACTCACACACTCACACACTCACACACTCACACACTCACACACTCACACACTCACACACTCACACACTCACACACACTCACACTCACTCACACTCACTCACACTCACTCACACTCACTCACACTCACTCACACTCACTCACTCACTCACTCACTCACTCACAAAACTCACTCACTCACTCACTCTCACATCTCTCACTCACACACACCACACTCACATCACTCACTCTCACATCTCTCACTCACACACACCACACTCACATCACTCACTAACAGTCTCACTCACTCACCTGTGCACATGGCTTATCATCATCATCGTCGTCATCATCATCATCAACAACATCATCAATATCATGATAATGATGTTGGTTTTAGAATATTTAATATGATAATTCAACATCAAAATAGATATATCTTTCCTCATCAAATATCAAATAGATTGTTTTATGATGAATAGCTATATAGAGCTATTTTTTAAATGATGACGGGTTATTTATGATATGTTATTGGTGATGGCATGCTATGATGAACATAGCTCTGAACAGGTGTGCTCTGAAGTGGACATGTCAACTCGGGCATCTGAACAACTCACTGAGGTCAGCACAGAAGCACTTGCGATCACCCCACTTCTGACCGCATCCTTCTCATCCGCCTAGCCCCCTCCATCACTCTTATACTTTCTCTTCCCTTCTTGCTTTTCTATGCCCAGTCTAAGTCTAGAGAAGTTGGTAACATGTGGGGTTATCCGGTCCTATAATTGTTTTCAACAACTTTTGAGTCAAGCAGCATAGGTGCGCGCATAGGCTCGCAAGTTAAGGAGTTCCGCCACATCTAAAAGCACCTGGAAAAATCGAAAATCGTGGCACTCTTGGAATCGAACTTCAGCACTGGCAACACTGGCAACTGGTAATACTGGTACTAGCGCAAATGCCTTGCAGAAATTTCTCACTTCACTGGTCCAATGCCCGCCTCTCGGAGGGCAGGACTGCGCTGGGCTAATGCCTTCAAGCGACCAATCCACATGCTTGGGCTGCTAGTGACTGCTAGTGACTGCCAATCTTTAAAAGACAATCGGCCTTCGATACTGCCTGCTGGGCCAGGTGGACGCCACCGCGGGTGGCACCTGCATCAAAGGCCAACCGTCGAAGCCTTAGTACAGAAAGCGGAACATCCATTTATTTTGTTTTTTTTAAGGGTTAAATGACCCGCAAACACGAAGACCTAAAGAAAGCCCATAAACCAGTGGCTTACTTTCAGTGGCAAATCATGTTTTCTTAGTTATCGTCGTCCCCATTCATCCACCTTAGCCAGGCTGCAATCGCCGCTGTAAAGGCAGTAGCTGAAGTGGGCCGTCAGCACCCAGCACCCGGGCCGTGGGGCAAGTCTGACAAACAGGACACCTGCACAGTATTGGAAAAGGATGGACAAGGACAAGTGGATTCAGAAACTCTCAGAGGCTTTCAGAGACTTGAGAAAACTTAAGAGTTGAAATCACAAACATCCCAGGATCGGATGGTTAGATGCCTTGGCTCAATGAGTTTGCTTGACTAAAGTGACTTCATCAGCAATTTCTTTCTAACCTTTTTGGCTGGACTGGCAGAAGTAGAACTGGCACCTGTCTGTAAGGTCATTCACAGCTTGTCTTGCAAGGGCCTTAGTTATTGAAGACTATAACTGTATCGTCAAATAAGTGATGTTGTTTGCGATCATTTACAATACTTCTCTTTTTTCTTGATTGTTTCTGTAAGCAATCAATGTCTGTTCCTTGAAAGAAACACTTAATCATCGAGAAGTAAACAATCAATGTCTGTTCCTTGAAAAAAGCCTGTCGGTGCACGATTAGTTGCTTGTTGGTATTCTTCTGTTGCACCTTCTATTCACCTCTCCATACATACCATGCGCGACAAAACTGTGCAACCCTTTACCGAGGCAAGGACACATGAAAGCCGAGGCAAGGCCTTAGTTTTTGAAGGGTTGTAGAGAGAGAAATGTCACTGCCCCAGGTCAGCAACTTGATTGTTCGCCTTGGGAAAACTAGTCTTGAAATGATTCTCCACAGACAGATGCTCCACTGCTGTTCTCGATTGCCAGTATGAAGAAGTGGTTTTGACTTGACTTGACCGGTTTCCTGTCGAAGTGTCCAGATTCTTGCTCAGCTTGTCAGTCGGAGAAGATTTGAGCACAACACGCAACTGTCCGCATCGTCATCTGTATTCAGTGCTTGATTGACAACTTCCAAAGCCTCTTCATCGGTTCAAAAACAATCAAAATGGCTTGCCTTCGCCTCTATACCACTCTTTGTGCTGTCTTGCGAACACTGTGCTCGAAATCTTGCAAACAGAATGATGAACTCAAATGACTCAAACCTGATGCCCTGTCTTGTGCCTCAGAGGATTTCTCCAAAATCGATATCAAAGCCCAATGCGCCAGGTACGGCCTATTGCGGAGACTGAAGGGATCGTAGTTGGCAAAGTGGCCAATCAAGCTGGGGCAAGAGGAACAACTCTGCCTTTAATGTACTCACTTTTTGTTTGAAGAAGTGCAGTGCCAAGGGTTCGAAAGAGATGTCTGGCTTCGGTGACGCTGCGATTCTGACACCAGGACCAAGACCATGCAAGACCTATTGAATTTCCTATTGATTCTGATTGATTCTGATATCATTTCCAAATGCACCGATTGCAGCTGCCTGGTCAAAAGAGGCGTAGCTAGAGGGCATCGGCGCTTCGTGGCTTGCCTGGAGCGAATTGAACAACCACGCAGGAGCGCTGCTGCTACAGCCATTGCGATTGCCACAGCACCAATAGGCTAACTAAAGTTTAACTATGACTATGATGGAAGCAAAGATCATATCAAAATAAGAACCTTTGACCTCTGTCAGAAAGAAGAGGCCACTTTTGGTCTTGGTCAGAAATTGCGCAAGCCTCTTTTCTCACGACCTTTGAGCATTTTTAGCGCACTACCAAGCGGCACCCGTTCCACAAACCTCGCGGCACTGTCCACAGTGTCTCGCCACAATGTGTTGCAAACTGCCAATCCTGAGATAAGCAGTTGGTTCTGTTGCCATGGTACTGCCAAAGGATTGGTACTAGGATCCCAGTTTGAGTCTTTCCTTGGCAAAAGCAAGCTCACAACAACAAATCGACTAGACTTTCTACACACTTTGGCTGCAAGTTTATTAGATAAGGAGTCAAACATAGTCAAACCAAAAAGGCGAGTCTGGATGAGTCTGGAGTATCCTGATCGTCTTTGGAAAAAGTTGAGTTTCCCTGAGGAACGGGCTGCCCAAAACGCAAATGCCCGGGCCATGAGGCAGCAAAGGCTCCAGCAAAGCTCCTGACGCTTGCAGATTAATCCGAAAATATCAGGAATCTGCAGGAAGGCTTTGACATCTTTGACATGCTTTGTGACTGACTGCCTAGAAAGCACTGGCCTGCAAGTCATTTGTCTCTCTATGTGTGTGTATATAATATGATATCATGTGTATACTGTACAATACATCTCTGCTTCAAGAATCTCGTTAATCCAAGTTATGACTTAACTTGGGTAGCAGCTCTTATCAGAGTTGCATTCTGCATCATCTAAACAACGACCACTTTGCAAAGCTTACTTCAGCCCTTTTTTGCAACTCTCGCTCTCTATAGTTCGTTTGCTCTCTTTCTTTCACTTCCTCTTTTTCTCTTTAGCCAAGGCGCTGATTAGGAAGTCATCACTGAACATGCCTTGAATCATGGTGAAGCTACGTTGCTGCCACCAACGAGCTGTTTGCTGATCAGAAAATGATGGTACAAACTGCTGACGGATCTCGACACATTTGTGATTCCCATGCTTGACATGTCCACAGATTTCTGTTTGAGCAGCTATTAGCAGCTGTTTCTGTTACAGTAATCTTTACAGTTGAGGGAGGAGGAGGAGCTGGAATCACCACCAAGCATAGCACTCTTTCTCTACGCCTCCGTTTTTAGAGGCTTGAGCCCAAATTCTGATAAGACACAAACAGCAGTGATCTCAATGAAGGATCTCTCAGGAATCCAACTTCTGTTTTGAGACAATATCTCGTACCCAGATAGTCGAGATAGATGTTACAGCATGTTACAGCAATGATACATCCATAGGAAATAGATTACATCTTCTAGATCGGACTAGAGATCCACTGGAAGTCTAGTCATGCAGATCTTTAAGCCATAGACTCAGGAGTTGACTCAGCCACAAGGCATATCTGGACACCTTGGCTCATGTCACGCTGTTGCACGATGTTCCGCACTTAAGGTTTGCCAAGAGAAAATTTGAGACAATTCGCAGGTGACACATCTGCATTGCTGGATCCAAAAGAAGCAATAGATGTCCAGATGAATGGACAGATGCCACAAACTTCATTCTTGGTCTCAAGTCTAAAGTTACACATGGATACAAACAGTCACTGCTTTGGGAAGTGTCGAGCACCGCACATCCCGCACGGAAGGTATAGTGTTCCCTCTTCTTCTGGAGCACGACCAGACCTGATGCGAAACGAAATGGTCTCGAAAAACCACGAGTCGAGTCAGTTGGTGTGCTTTGAAACTTGTGAAAATGAACATGATCCTTTTTGATAAGGACCATTTAGGATTCAGGCACACAGGCGCACTGCTCTGAAAATAGGAAGGTGAGATGGAAAGAGCTTGACATAGCTTGACTGAGCGACAGGCCCACACTCTTGCAGTATGTTGCAAATGGTGGGAGAGAGCAAATGACCTCAGCAGCTTCGAACGCCATATGCGCTACCAGGTACCAGGAAAGGCAACGCTGCCACAAATAGCTCCAATGCAAGGAGGCACGCCGTCTGGCGTCACAAATTGAGACATCAATGTCTGTACAGACATAGATCGCGTCATGGAAAAAACTCACACATGTTCACAGTGTTCACAATTGTTGAAGCCAATTCGCTGCTGGGAATCCTGCAGTGAAGCATGTTTCCTTCGCACTTTGTCTTCACCGAGGCGCCACTCTGCGTGTCGACCTTCAATGTGAGAAGATCGAGAAGTCATGAGGTCATTTGGAGTCATTTGGAGTCATTTCGAGTCATTTCAAGTTCAAGTCATTTCAATCCAATGTCCATTTGGTCTTTTTGGATCTTGTTGGCTCATCTTTGCCTGCGATGCCTTCGCAGAACTGAGAAGCCAACCCTTGAGACCACATCGTTGTCTGGCATTAGTGTCAGTGCAACATTGTGCAGCTCCTTCCAGCAGGCTTGACGCGTGAATTCTTCCAAAGAAATACATACGATTGTATACCTCGAAGGCTTTTACATGGACAGGATGTGCAACCTGCACAGCAACTTGCACAGCAAGTTCAGTGCCGTGCAACATCGTGCAGCATCGTGCAACGTCGTCCTGGATCTTGTTCTGCCGATACACCAAATAGCTGGTGCTTTCCAAGCCCGGGGCCATAAAGGTCACCGCCTGGAACTGAGGACCACCAAAGAAAAATATTTGATGTGTGTGTGTGTGCAGTAAATGCATATAAGTTTGTGTAAGAATATATGTACATGTATACATATATATATATATGTGTGTGTGTGTGTGCGTGTATGTATACAAAAAAATATAAATACTTCCATACTTCACAATACATCAAATATCATCAAATAATCTATATATATATGTATATATTCATAATCAATCATAATCAATCATAATCATACAGATATCCAGTACCGTGGGTATACATCTATACAGTAATACATCCAAAGCAGAGCTGCAGTTTTTCCATGTTCGGGCATCAATTTCTTTTCCGCCTAGTAAGATCCGGCTTTGAATTTCTGATTTGAACGTGAGTCAATAACATTTGCAAATTGCAACGTCAAGGTATTCACGTCAAGGTATGCATTCTCTTGCAAATTCCTCTTGTGAAAACAAATTCACGTGCTTTTTCCAAAAATTGACATCATGTTTGTTCGTGATGCCAGATCTAATGTGCCGCAGGCCATTCATGGTCAGAACCCAAACTCATCCTCTGGACTTTTCAAACAGCTGAGCTAAGATTCAGAGACCCTCCATAGGATTGAACCCACAGACCATATGGAGACTTAGAAACAAAGATGACAGTCTCAAGGGTCTCGACGCGCTTTGCTGTGGCAATCTGAAAAAGCTTGTTTTCTCGGCTCGGGGTTCTTTTATTGCACTTTATCCCAGTGTATGCATTGCGACTTCCCTGAAACGGAGTCAGGCCACCTCTCCCTATGCATCTGTTGTCTCCGATGACTGACTGTGTCCTGGGGTTCCCCACTGGTATGCTCACGTTCGCAGCCACTAGCTTCGCCAAGCCCCCCCCCAAAGAGTGGCCTGTGATGTACAGGCGCCTGGCACAAGAACTGTTAGCGTCAAGCAAGAAATGCAGTCTCCAATGCAATTTCCAAAGTACCAGAAGCATCAAGCTGCCGTTGCTGCATTTGATTGATTTATACCAACAAATTCTGGCTGAATGCAGGCAAGTGCAAGCGGCATCAAGAGACAGCATCTTGATTTGAATGAGATCAAAAGATCCAACATTCCATGCTGCCCTTGTTCACTGGCCTGTTGGGAAACTGGGCCTGGCGCTTTTGCACGTAATTTAGCAGCTGCTGAAAGTACCTGAACATTGAACACTTGAAAGGCTGCAAGGTGCATGTTCTCAAACGCTGAAGCCAAATCTCATGGGGCACTGCTTCTGGAGGCCATCAGAATAGAGCAGTGTAGAGACCCGTGCAATTGCCTCTTTAGGGCCCAATCACGTGAAGTGAGGCTTTCCCGGCTTTCACGTACAAGATCGTGAGAGACCTACGTTGCCCGACTTGCTCATGAGTTGCTGAAGCACACCAGTCGGCACCTCTGCAACTGCATCAGTCAGCTTTGGTCCTGGGTGCACTTCAAGCTGCAAGTCAAGCTTCTCCCATCAAAATGCACTTCAAAAGACCAAATAGGCGGCCTTGGTCCCTGAAAGCAGACACGGAAGCCCTGCAAGGTATCCTTTTTGTGTCAACATCAAAAAACTCGCAACTCACAACTTGGGGTCTCTGATGCTCCAAAGAGTGCGCGCGCTGCCACTTTTCTGCGCTAGAAGCCTTCACGCTGGCAAAAGTGCAGAAAGTTGATTCCACGAGCTTCCTTTGGCTGGTAGAGAAGGAACATCCTGAGAAACAAGGCATAACAAGGCCTGGATCAGGACACAAAACTAAACTCAACTCGACTGAAAGGTTCTCGTGATTTCTTTTTTGGGTGTCTGTTTGTGACTGAAGAATGCTGGCCTAAATAGTCCGTCGTATGCCCGCTCTGCTACCTTTCAATGCCAGAACTTCACTTGCTGACTCAGGACTAAGCATGTTAGCACCGTTGAGCATCTTAGCACATGCTAGAACATGTCAGCACATGTTGGCATGCTTTCTAAGATTCTAAGCATATCTGAGCCGGTTTCATTCATTGTGTGCAGGTTTACATCAGTTTTGCCTCTGCCATTGACATACCTTCAGGCAAAGGTAGCTCCTGCACTGCGCTGCGAAGCGGTTGGTGAAATCCACACTTTTTTTTACAGGTTGCAGTGCGGTGACGCCACAAGGGTGCAAATTCAGAGTCTGTCAGCATCAGCTCAAATCAACTTCTCCTCATGCCCATGCGGCTGAAGGAAGACTGCCATGGTGGCCCTTTCGTAGCCTTGCTGTGGAGATGTCGGCAGCATGACTGATGGATCAAGCCGATATCAAGCCTCCACCATGGCTGGGAGGTCCACGAACACAATGCCTTGGTGACATTTCACCAAACATCACCACACATCACCAAACCTGTGGTGTGGAAACTCTGAAGTTGCTCAAGGTGTCTAGTAGAAAAGTTTCCCTTTGCCCTGTTCTTGGAGTTTAGAACAGCTTTAAAAATCTTAAAAATGTCAAAGCTTTAGCCGAATGGCTCAGTGGCATGGTAAAGTCCTCCAGACACGACTTGCAGCGCCTAGGCAAGTCTTCATCACGCAGTCACAATCAGGTCAAGAACTGAGCCATGTTACAATAACATCTCTCACTTGACGGTTTCGTAGAACATGTAGAGAATCCACAGTGGCCGCGGCCTCTCCCACTTGGAAGAAGATGCATTCGCCAACTCCATCTGGTTTTCGGATTTGGACTATCTTGCCCTTCCTGCGGGGGGTTCTTCTCAGACAAGACAAACCTCAAAATGCAGTAGGTTGAGGTGAAGGAAATTGCCTTGCTTCCCAGGAGAATCAATATCTCCGCACTGGCTCAAAGTCCAAATTGAAACTGTAGCCCGCTCAATATTGTTTGCAAGAGTCCTTGTTGCCTTTTGAAACCACTTCCAATTCAGCTCAGCAAGAAGCATACAACTCGTGCGACAAAACAGAGTAGGCCAGTCTCAGCAACCATGCAGAACCAATAGGGCAGTTGATGCAAGACTTTCAACCCTGGTTTTCTTCACTGCACAATCGGTTTATTTCAAGTGTATTTTTGTATGTCTGCTCTGCATTCCAAACGTCAACACACTTGGCAAAAAACATCTAGGGTTTGAAATGGGATCGCGAAAGACCGAAATAGGTATCCACATCCCCCGGGTCTTGCACTATTTGGCTGGGTGAGACTTCATGGGATGGGGTGGACCCCGGCACTAAGGGTTTGTTCCCGACGAGCACCCCCCATCCCTTCTCCCAAGCCGGTGCAAGAGTGACAGTGCCGCGTTTGCGCAGCAGAGCATTTGATTGCTCTTGGCATTCGGCGATGCCGCTTGTGTTGCGTTTCGCGTTTTCGGGCTTTCATCCGCCGCGGTTTGTGTTTGTTGCCGGTTGTGGTTGGCGGTTGTGGTCGGTGTTTGTCTTTTGGCGCTCTGGGGCTTCTGCTCGCCCTGGGGTGTCTTTCGTTTTTGTTTTGGCGGTTCTGCCCCCTCTGTTTTGCTTCTTCCTGTTGGCGGCTGCGGTGGATTTTTGTCCTTTGATGCTGGTCGCTGCTGTTGGTGTTTTCTCTTTTGGTGCCCTGTGGCTTCTGCCCGCCCTGGGGTGTCTTTCTTTTGGTGGTTGTGTCTGGTGTTTGTTGTTTGGTGCTCTGGGCTTCCTGGGGCTTCTGCCGCCCTGGGCTGTCTCCGTTCGCTTTCGTTGTTGTGATTGGCGTTAGTTTTTTGGGGCTCTGGTGTTTTTCGTCTTCTTCCCTTGGGTGGTTGTGTTGGTGTTTGTCTTTTGGCGCTATGGGGCTTCTGCCTGCTTTGCTGCGTTTCTCTTCCTCTTGGTGGCTGCCGTTGGCATGGGTCCTAGCCACTCTGCGGCTTGTGCTGATGTTTGGTGTTGTGTTTTGCGCTTTGGGGTTTGTCCGCCCTGGGGGTTAGGTCGCTTTGTGTCTTTTGCTGCCATGCGGTGCAGTTCTTGATTCTCCTTCTTTTTCTTTCTTTCTTTTCTTTCTTCCTTCCTTCCTTCCTTTTCTGTTGGCTGGTGTGTGGCGCTCTGGGACTTCCGCCTGCCCGCGCTGTCTCTGTTCCTGTTGTTGGTGGAGGTTGGTGTTTGCTTTTTTGGCGCTGTGGGGCTTCTGCCCGCCCTGGGGTGTTCGTCTTCTTCCCTGAGTGGCTGTGGTTTGTGGTCGGTGTTTGTCTTTTGGCGCTCTGGGACTTCTGCCCACGTTGAGGTATTTTGTTTTTTGTTTGGGTGTTTTGCCCCTCTGTTGTGTCTCTCTTCTTCTTGGTGGCTGTGGCTGGCAATTGTTCTTTGTTGCTGGTTGCTGCTGCTGGTGTTTCCCTTTTGGGCGCCCTGTGGCTTCTGCCCGGCCTGGGGTGTTTCTGGTTTGGCGGTTGGGGTCGGTGTTTTTTTGATTGGCGTTCTGGGCCCTGGGCTGTCTCCGTTCGTTTTCGTTGTTGTGATTGGCGTTAGTTTTTTGGCGCTCTGGGACTTTTGCCCGCCCTGTGGTGTTCGTCTTCCTCCCTTGAGTGGCTGTGGTTTGGGGTTGTTTGTCTTTCGGCTCTTTGGGGCTTCCGCCCGCTCTGGGGTGTTTATCTTCCCTTTGGTGGTTGTGGTTGGCACGCTGGGGCTTCTGCCTGCTTTGCTGTGTTTCTTGTCCCTTTTGGTTGCTGTGTTGGGCATTTGTCCTTCGGTGCCAGTTCCTTGTTGGTTTCGTCTGCTCGGTCAATTTTTTCCTTCTCTAGTTTGGGCCACCTGAAGCTAGCAGGGACGACTTGCAATGACGCTTGGTTTGTTTTATCGGAGCTTGATTGTCGATCTGCCGGTGTCGGTGTGTTCCCGGGCTGCAGCGACTGCTGTGGGCCGCAACCGCAACAGCAACAGCAACAACAACAACAACAAGGTATCCACATTATCCACATGTATCCACATGTATCCACATGTATCCACATGTATCCACATGTATCCACATGTATCCACATGTATCCACATGTATCCACATGTATCCACATGTATCCACAATATCTTCAGTGAGAAAGTACTCATTAATCGGCTTGGCAATCTTGTATATTTCTTCAACTCCATCTCCCTTTAAATAGCACCAGGTGCCAAGTCCTGTCTTTCACATACAGGCCAACTTCTGGATCAGGGCAAGTCAGCTGCTCACCAGTGCTATCCAGGAAGATCCCAGGCAAAAGGATGGTGAGCAGCCCCGTGTCCTGCGTGCGGCTACAAATCGTTCCCCCGGAGTCAGATCCAGGGGTTCACAGAAAAACTGCAAGCTGCTAGCTACAAAGCTCTTGAATTCATCAATGATTATCTATGCATTCATTAATGCAAAAAAAACTGGCAACTTGGCTTCCAATGGCTTCCACACCGGCGGTCCTTGTGGGGAGGCGCCCACATGCCTTTGAAGGCAGCGCGCTGTTCTGCGGTCTCGTACTCCTTGGCTCCCAGCATTGAATACAAAAAACAGGAGATGGCAGACTTTGACTGTCGAACACGATGAAGACCGTCCTTGCCTGTACTAGAATTCTTGTCATATTCTGTTCTTCTAAAAAATGGGAAACTACCTCAAACATGTACAACTTGGTAACAACAGAAAAGAAAAAACGATTTTGATTGTCATCGCAAATACCTACCACACTCCAATAGATGTGGCCTATCTTTCTGTGCGTTGTATACACTCCAATGATTCCAGTCTGTCTGTGTCTTCGAGAGGCGTGGTAGCAAATGAGCCTGCACTTGTGGTTGCACTTCTCAGCTGGCGCAACCAACCGTTGCAAGGTGCCCGGTCGATAGTGAGGATGCACCTGAACACCGGAACTCATACCACTGAGACGCTTTGAATATGATTTGATTGTACAAATATGTAAAAATGCTTAAAAATGCCATCGAATGAAGTGCCAAAATCATTGAAGCTCCGCACCTGGCTACAGCGCCAATCCACAGCTGCAGCCAAGCGCCTTCCCACTTCAACAAGCTCCACGGCAGCTTCGCGAGCCAATGGTCGCAGATTGGGCAAGTCCTGACAACGCAGCGCAACGCGCCAAGCTACCAGTGGTCGTTTCTTCCTCCAAAAATATGCAGGTGACACAGACAGCTCTGCAGACCAACTCCGGTCAAAGTTTTTCGGTCCTTGTCCGGCCACAAGTTAGGCGAGTAGAAAGTCGGGTCAGCAGTTACTCCAACTGGCAGGCATTCAGCTGGATTGTCAACCGCCGGGTGGAAGTAAAACCCTGTGCGGTTGCCATCCACACCTCGGGTTATGCAACTTGGATATCGAGACATTTCCTGTCTTCGACTGTCTGATACAAATATGCTTTTTTGTCCAGGGAAGACATATTCTGACAACTGTCAAGTCAGCTTTCAAGCTCTGCCCTGCCTTTGGAATAGTTGTTGACATTCAGGGTGCCGCGTTCGCGTATTGCATCCTGGTGCTGAAACATTCAGCCACACACTGCCAGCGGACATGATGACGCCCGAATAATCATCTGAATGGCGGTTTGCCAAGCTTTAGGTGCAAGGAATTCAAGACCCCCTAAGACAGACAAAAGTGATCGAAAATGGATACAGTTTTCGCCCGCTTGGCCAATGCATTCAGTGCACGGCCGTGCACAGCTGACGCCACAGAGGGCCTTTGACTCCTCTGGAAGCCGAGCCAATCTTTGTGCCAATGGCAACAGCTCATTTCGCCAGCGGCAAATGGAGGCTTCAAAGGCCTTGCCAAATCACCCAAAACTGAAGCCAGAAACAAGTCTTTAGAAACCTTTGACGGTTACCACGGTACTCAACTCTGACATCTTTGACTGAAAGTGGTTCTCAAAGGGTGCCAGGCGCAAATGATGCAATTCGAGGCTCCAACGGAGAAATGTGAGTTTTGGAGGCTTCCCTGAGAAGGTCATGTCCAATATCAGGTCTGTCCGGCCTCGTCGCCAGTGACGCAAACCAAGCCCAAACCTTCAGGGCCGAAGGCAGCATCCAGTGAGGCTGCCAATTCCTCGGCCTCCCGGTCCAATGAAACAGATGACAGGGGGAAACACAGAAAACACACAGACTTTAGGTGCCAGGAAGTCAGGAAGGCCAAAAAGGATCAAAAAGGGAGAAGCAGGGACTATTTGACTATTCTGCCTTTTCCAAATGTTCCCGCGGCCCCGGAATCCTTCTCCAGCTCGCTACAAGAGCCAGGTTCTGGTAGCCATGTCAGATCCACGCAGGGAACATCCATCAAGAAAGTATCATGATTTGTTTCTTTTTGCTAAAGCATGTTTTATTGTATGTATACTGCAACAATATATATATATATATATAATAAATTATATGTGTATATACGCTCAAAGTGGAACGCTGCCACAATGACTTTGGGATGCCTAACTGGACGGCTTGAAAAGTCTGACTTGAGCGAAGAGGCTTTGCTGCATAGCACACCCCTGCTATCCCCTGCTACTCTTGAGGCTAATCTTGTGAGGGCCCATGCTTCAAGAAGATGGTTTCCAATCAGAACTCGTAGGCAATATGCTTACCTTCCGATCTGCTATTGTTGTTTACTTTGGTCCATACGGCTGCGGGAGTCATAATCACTTTGGCACAGGAACTGGAGCAGGCTACCATGGCTACAAATGCCATATTGATATCCTGTGAGGTAATCTTGTTCCAGCGACTTTCACAATGAGTGATGGTTACTTGCTGAATCAGCTCCTAAGAAGCCAGCCAACGATACTGAAGACTTTCATGATGGCAGCAGGCAGCCAAATGTTCATGTCATCCTGGCTGATGTGAAAGTGGCTCATCTTTAGAACCAGCGAGCACTGTCTTCTCACGATGAGTCTGGAACTCTTGCATTTTGCATCACATTGCTGCATACTGCAGATTCTCAACGCTGATCCAAAATCCATGTGGAATCTACACAGACCTTTGACAAACAATGCAAATCAGGCCAACAGGCACCAAAGTGCATTGTTGAATCATACATTCATTTGTTGCTGTGACAGAATTCCGAGTTAAGGTCTCTTTCAGACTTCAGGCAGGTTGCCAACACATCCAGCATGGTGCTCGTCCCACGGACCGCAATGATGGAGGTGGAGTTCCTAGGGGCTTTCCGAGAGCAACCCACGGCCCCTCCAACAACTGCAGACTGTTCAAGCTTGACTATTGACAATATACCCGTGTGCAGGTCACTCTTCGATTTAGACAAGGGAGCATCAAATTGCAGTCGGATTTTAAAAACTTTGCCTTGCAGTTCTTTTTTAACATAGGTCATGCACATATTACCTTGAATGCGGCTGGCCGCATGTGTGAATAGATGTCAATAGCTTTTCAAACGAGCACAAAAGCAGGGCCGGCATTGGACTACTACTGTACAATCTTGAGTTCACAGCATTGGGTTTCCTCGCCTTTCTCAAGATTTCACTGAGCACTCGACTCTGCATCCTCAAACTCAAAGTATGTGGTCCTTCCGGAGTGGCAGATGATTGGAGTCTTGGTCTGACAATTTTGACAATTGAAGCATGTTTTTGAGAAAATTGAAGCAGAAAAGCCACTGGTCTCGGACCGCTGCCGCTGCCATTATTTTCATCTCAGCTTTTGCCAGAATCCCAAGAGGTGCAAGGCCTCTGGCATTGAGAGGCGAAGACACGCTGTTTCAGTGTTTCAGATGTTTCGGCAAAAATAGAATTGAAAGAGCTGAAAAATCTTAATTTAATTGTAAATTTTGGTGGTGTGATTACCTTCAGAGGTAGTATGCTTTAGAAACAAACATGTGATGAGGACCAGGATCAGGAAAGCCGACTGGTTAGAATAGAGATTGGGTCACCAGAATAAAGTCAGGAGAGTGTAGGATATCTGAATGCATCTGAATGATCAATAATGTTCCATAACATTGAAATACTTCTGCTGCATATAGAATCTCAACGGGCCTGGCGCCAGCGGGTCCCCTTCTCGCAGGCGCTAATGGCAGCGCTGCAACTGACCACATCTGGCTGTGCAAATGAAAATAGCTTCAACGCCACCTCGCAAAGACATGCAAAGACGGCACGAGACATGTCGATGAAGGATTGAGCACTGACTTTGGTCCAGACATTGAAAGTATATACAGTATGTTTTTCTTTGAGAAAAGAAACACTCCGGTGCTATTGATGTGAATACCCTAGTGTTGTGGGAGGTAGTCCAGCAATTGATGAAGTTATCGCTGCATTCCGGATGGTGTGACAAACACGGCTGAGTCAGCTCTGCGAACAGACAAGCCCGAGCCTGCCACCGTGCGGCCTTTTCACATGCAGTGATCACAGCATTAAATGTGATTGTTGTTTTCCTCATTCCAAGCTGGAGGTGAGAGCATGAAACAAAAAAGGACCAAAACATCAAATCAACAGTTTTGTCTGCTAGTAGAGACTGACTCTACAATATCTGGACCCATCTCCTCGGAACTTTCCAACAGAGACTATGAACCTTCAGAAGAGGTTGCCGATGTTTGGAAAGACTGGGAGGTTCATAAGGATTCGCAAGTTTCGAAGTAACGAAGAGCTTTAAAGACATTGCTAACGAGCTTCTGCAGCTTCTTATTTGCCATGGCTGCGAAAAGACCCAAAGCAGCCTGCCACTGCGCACCTGCAACTATGACAAGTATGATAGTGAAGGGAGTCCAATGGCGATAGAGTGGAACAAATGAAACGAATTACTTAATTCTCTCAGCACCCAAGGCGCCCATTGCGCAGCTGCTTAGAGCCGCGTTGAAGGCGATGGTGTTCCTGGATCCAAGGATCCAAGGTGTTAACTGATGCGAGCTCGAGGGCTGACATCGACATCCATGTTCGAATCTGGTGGAACATCATGGAACATCTGGTATGAGCCAATGTTTGAGTCCTGGAAAATCCATTCAGCTGCATTTCCGTTAGAAGATGGATTGATCTTTGCCACAAGAACGCTTTGGCACAAGCATTGATGGCTGAGCTGAAGCTGATGGCAGTGGCAATCTGCTCGTCCTGCATATCCTGGCCGCACTGTATTGCACGCAACTCTCGGGAGGTGTGACTTCCAGTGACTCCCAATGCTTTGATTCTAGTACGACCTGATACGACCTGATACGACCTGTACCAGACATGTTGCCGCTCCAAGAGTTTCAATGCGAGGCTGGTCTACACTCTACACGTTTCGAATCTTGTCGAAATTTTCGAATCTTGTGGACTCAGTCCTGGAGCAACGTCAAAGCAAGACGCCATTGGGAGGCATTGGCACAAGCAGCCATGGCAGCATTGACGGCAACCGCTGACCAAGGTTTACACATTCCAAGGGCAGTCAATGCCTCAGACCAAGCAGCAGATCGGGAGCAAAGGCTTATTGCTTGCACGCAGTGGAAGACGTGGATCGGAATCCTCGCATGTCAACAGGAGACTGCTGCGATTGACACTCTATACATGTTACACCAAAGTTCTCTGAGTCAACAGGGGACTCGGCAGACTGACGTAGGCTGACGAAACTCACACCTTGTAAAGCCTGACGTAGCCTTGAAAGCTGCATCTTATTGTCAACTTACTGCAGCCTTTCAACTCCAAGCCCGCCTGGCCACCTGCAGCTGCTCAAGTAGATCCAAAGCTCCGGGTGGGTCGAGATGTGGCAGCACTTTCGTGGTCCAGCCCAACTGCCAACCCACAAGGGGTTCCCTCAAGAAGCTGCATGTGCACGCGTTGAAGTCGTTAAAAAATATTTCAAAGTTTTCTAAAATCGGCAAGTCTTCCAGTGCTGAAACACGGTCAAATAAGCGATAAATCAATCGCTGCAGCGTCGCCTTTTGAGCTTTGCCAAAGCCTGCTTAGCTCCATTTCGCATGGGAGAGACTCCATGGCTGCGAAGGGTAAAACAAAGTGACAATGTATACAGCAAACAAAAATCCCAATGCTCTGTGTCTCCATGGCTGATTCTGTGCGTTCTGCGAGTGGATGTTTTCACATCTTGGAGCTTTGTTGTGATCAATAAATATCACGAGCCCGCTTGAACTAACGGCCAAGCAAAATAATAACAGCATGGAATCTGCAACTTGGAATCAAAGATGAAAAACATTGTGCTGTCGCAGGAAGTTTCAATACATTTCAATACACCACCAAAATCGAGTCACTGCGGCTGTCCAGTCCAAGCTTGCTTCAGGATCTCCAATGCCTCGTGCGCACATTGCTCTCGGGACTGGTTTGGTTTGCCTGAAACTGGAGTTTTAAATAAGGCATTAAAATCGGTGAGGTGCATCTTTGTGTTGACTGATAGATTGCATTTGCATGCAACAAACCAAGGTCTGGAGATGGCGGTGCCTACTTCAATATATTTCACAATCAACTCGAATCTGCCAAACAATGGCGAACAATGGCCATACTTTCGCTTCCAGTCTTGAGACCCACCCATTCGCAGCCTGCACGGCGAGAAAATGTAAGTCTCCAGCCAGGATGGTAGCCTAAGGCAAAATATCTTGGGAAACATCAGATTCTCAGGCTGTGAGACCAACATTACACCTCTGCATCTTCATCTGCATCTTCATTTGTTTCTTCATCGGTTTACAATGTCTATGTTTTTCATACCGTTTTTCCCATCTACCCGCACCTTCTGTTCTTAGGCAAGTTTTGACAAACACCACTGGTGCAGTGGCAAGGGATTCCAGGTGCAGCAAAGCGTCGCTTCAGCCCACGCACCAATCCCTCCTCTCATGCTGCGAGTGCGACGGAACAGTACGAAGGAACAGCAAGCAGAGTGAGTGCCAAGAAGAATGCTCTTATGATCAAACGAAGTTGGGAAGCAATCTTCCGAGCTACGGATGACTTTTACCTGATGAAGGGTGGTGTGAGACTTTACATCACATGAGAATACACTCAATGAAGGGTGGTGTGAGACTTTACATCACATAAGAATACATTCAATGAAGGGTGGTGTAAGACTGTACATCACGTATCAATACACTCAATGAAGGGTGGTGTGAGACGTGACATCATATAACAATATACTCAATGAAGGGTGGTGTGAGACGTTACATCACATAAGAATACACTCAATGAAGGGTGGTGTAAGACTGTACATCACGTATCAATACACTCAATGAAGGGTGGTGTGAGACTTTACATCACATGAGAATACACTCAATGAAGGGTGGTGTGAGACTACTCAATGAAAGGTGGTGTGAGACTTTACATCACATAAGAATACACTCAATGAAGGGTGGTGTAAGACTGTACATCACGTATCAATACACTCAATGAAGGGTGGTGTGAGACTTGACATCATATAACAATATACTCGATGAAGGGTGGTGTGAGACGTTACATCACATAAGAATACACTCAATGAAGGGTGGTGTGAGATGTTACATCACGTAACAATATACTCAATGAAGGGTGGTGTGAGACTGTACATGACACAACAATACACTGAAGGAAGGGTGGTGTGAGACTGCAAAACGCATTGTGATGGCTGCATGAACGCTGCATGGGGCTTGTGTTGGGGAGGAAGCCGGAGCACGAAGCCTTGCGTTTTTCCGTGTAAAGTGGTTGCAGCTGGCGATGAAAGGTGCCTCCTGTGTGCGGCGGTTGCGGCTGCGGTCGTTTCATCCGCGAATATTTTCCTCCTCTGTGTTCTGCAACGAGTGGTTGTTCCTGTGTGCGTAGTTCTATGCGTTTCTTGAATCTGTGGTTGCAGATCGCATTGGAATGGCTGCATGATTGTTGTCATCTGGTGTTGCCATGTGCGTAGATACATGCGGGTTAGCCACGTCATGCTGCAAAATGCATTCCTTGCATGGGGCTTGTGTTGGGGGGGAAGCCGGGGACGAAACCTTGTGTTTTTCCGTGTGAAGTGGTTGCAGCCAGCGATGAAAGGTACCTCCTGTGTGCGGCGGTTGCGGTTGCGGTCGTTTCATCCGCGAATATTTTCCTCCTCTGTGTTCTGCAACGAGTGGTTGTTCCTGTGTGCGTAGTTCTACGCGTTTCTTGAATCTGTGGTTGCAGATCGCATTGGAATGGCTGCATGATTGTTGTCATCTGGTGTTGCCATGTGCGTTGATACGTGTGGGCTTGCTATGTGATGCTGCGAGACTTATTGTAATGGCTGCATGAATGTTGCATGGGCTTTGTTTTGGAGCTGCAATTTCCGACACCATTGCGGGTAGTTCTATTGTGTTTGGCAATTCAGTGTCTGCAGATCGCATTGTAGTGGCTACGTCAAGGTTTTTCAAGGTCCTTGAAAAAAGTGATTCAAAATCATCTTTTTGCCGCTTTGGCGTCGAGATCCGGTTTTGGAGCTGCAATTTCCGACGCAGTTCTATTGTGTTTCGCAATTCAGTGTGTGCAGGTCGCATTGTAGTGGCTGCGTCAAGGTTGATGGGTGCTGCGGTTGCATGCGTAATACTATTGTCTTTTTCAGCTGGATCTCGTAGTTTTCCTTTTCAAAGTCATTTTTAAAAGTGTTTCAAAATCGTCTTTTTTGTCATTTTGGTGTCGAGATCCGGTTTTGGAGCTGCAATTTCCGACGCCTCTGCGCGTAGTTCTCTTGTGTTTCGCAATTCAATGTCTGCAGAATTGTAGTGGCTGCGTCAAGGTTGCTTGGTGCCGCGGCTGCATGCGTAATACTACTCTTTTCGCAGCTGGGCATCGTAAATCGTATTGGAGTGGCTGCATCAAGGCTGCGACACTGATTTGTCAGCAAATTTTCTCTATTTTGGCGGTACCAATTTTCCTTTAAAAGCCCTTTTAAAAAGTGCTTCGAAATCGTCTTTTTTTCGCTTTGGCATCGAGATCCTCCGGTTTTGGAGCTGCAATTTCCGACGCCGTGCGGCGCGTTCGTCGCAAATGGCATCAGAGGCTTACAGACAAATGCAATACGTATAATACGCACGATCGCCACAGTGGTATCGGTGTGGAGGCACCAGCCGTGTATGTCGAAGTGGAACAGGAGAATCTTTCCCAGCCTGGTGCAGATTTGAGGGCAGATGTCAGCCGCGCAGCGGCACGAGTGACTTTTGGGACGCTGAACATGCAAGTGAAGAACCTAGATGAAGGTTTTCAAGACATACTTTGCAAGTGTGATATTTTGTGCTTGCAGGAAGTCACGCCGTCGTGCGTTGAAGATTTGTTGCAGATTGCTCGCAGCCATGGGTATGAAGTTGCCACGGCCATGGGGCGAGGAAGTGTGAGCGCCGAACCCTTCGATGTTTGCATGCTGCTAATGATTGCCACCATTCGGAAGTTGCGAATGTCGATGTCCACTTTGACGCCTGAGTCGCCACGTCGCTTGTTGGCGGTGCAGGTGCAGCTTCGTGGCAACGGTGCCGTTCTTGCGATTGGGACGGTACATTTGACTGCCAGCCAAGAGGGCCAGCCGCAGCACTTAGCGGAGCTGGAGTCAGCATTGTGTACCTTACAAGCTTTGCAGGTAGATGGTCACTTGTTGGTTGGCGACCTCAACATGCACAAAGATGAAGACGTGACCTCTACAGAGGAGTCTTGGGCATGGAACGATGCATGGCACTGTGCAGGCCAGGATCCGTCGAATGCCGGCCAGACGGATTCTCGAGTTGAGCAGTGGCGCTTCAATAGATTACTTTTCCGAACACGGCACTGCTGACGTGAGTCAGAGATGGAAGGCCAAGAAGCGGTTCGCATTTCCACTTTAAAGCTTTGTGATAATTCATATGCGGTGGGTTTCAATGCAGCTCCTTCCGATCATGTTTTTGCGCAAGCAACTTTTGCCGTATTGGCTGGCAGGACAACACATTGCAGAGTCCTGGAAGAACGGCTGCAGGTGTTGCGCCCGGGCCTTGGACAGCACTTGTGCCGGCGACCAGGCACCAGAGAAAAATGCGCTCAGCAGCGCCATGGTCAAAGCGCTTGCGGCAAAGACTATGAGAAAGCTCGTATGTGTCTGATTGACAGATTACAATTAACATAAGATATGCTGTAGTTAAGATTTGCTGCAATGCATGAACATGTCGCGTGAGTTACCACAATACTGTAAATAATATAATATTATAATATGGTCTAGGTGTACAATTTGAACAAGAGCTTTTGTGTGTTAACGAAACTTTTTTGGGATGGGGAGATGAGCTAAGCTTTGTAGTACAAAGATACTTTCTAGAAGGTTTTCCTGTGTAAAGTGTAAATGCATCTGTGTCTCAAGCTTCTGTGTGCTGACAGTAAGAGCTTTCTGGCGTGCAGAACAGCTGAGATGAGTTGAGAACAACTTCGAGGAGATGAGGAAGGTTGATCAGTGCTCGGATGAGATGAAAACAGTTGAGAAGAACTTTCTTAGATGACATGTGAGAGGAAATGGGATGAGATGAGAAGAGCTGAGATGAGGTGAGATGAGGTGAGAAGAGCTCACATGATCTGAGATGAGATGAAGTGCGGGGTGTGAAGTGCAAGTGTGAAGTGTGAAGAGTGCAGTGTGAAGTGTGAGAAAGTGTTGGCTTGGCGTTGCATTGCGCCGGGATCGTGCGCAGGTCATGTTCTTGGACAACATCTGTGCAACAGCATCGCACAAAGCACGCACGCACGGGCCTGGCTGGCGCACGGCGCATGCAAATTCTATAGATGAAAAACGGCTTATTAATATATCCCTAAGGCAACTTCCGCCCCGCCTCGTGCGGGTACTACTGGTATCTATGAATATCTACAATATGATTTATCTGTGAAGAGTCTCAGAGTGCTATATAGGACATTTCTGGAAAATTCAAGAGCCCGCTGTCTGAGTCTAACTGCAGTCTACCGAGTCTACAGGCACTCCTCAGACTCGTAAGCCAGGGATGAGAAGAGCGCAAAATCGCTGAGGCGCAACCTTTTTTGCCTCGCAGTGAATGGCAGTGCTATGGCAGCACAGCCACAAATCAAACAAATAATAAAGATTGATAAAGACATCAATAGCCGCAGATACGTAGCAGGTACATGGGAGACAAACAGCAGAAACTAAAGTAAATAAAAAGCAGATCAAGCACATGAAGTGGGATCAGATCAAGAATAGATCAAGACTCGCTCACCGTTGCTTTTTTCCTTTCTTGCAACCAACCCAAAGCCACACCCAGAACTGACCACAGCTCGGCGTACCCGCGGCTTCCATATGGGTAGTTTTGACCACATTCCACTGGCGAGGAGCTGTTGGTAATGAACATAGGAACCTGTCTTCAATTCAGGCTGCAACTTACTTTCCTCAACAAAAGAACAGAAAAATTCACAAAACAAAGGCGATTGCAATATGCCGCGTATGCCGCAGCCTCGTAGTACTTGCATCCAGGAGTGCCTTCAATGCAGAAAGCAGAGTAGTCGCTGTTCACACCAAGTGTGGCCTGGCCAGCAGGACAAGGTGACGGGATCGATGCGGTTTCATGCCTTCTAAAATCTAGGACAGCCATCACTGTGTTGAATCGGACTAGACAAAGTTGTGAGACAACAGAAAAGGATCAAATTTGGCTGGTCACAGCATCTGAGACTTGAAGCCACACGTAGCTCGAATCCAAGCATGCAAGGATGTCGAGGGTCAGTACAACGACTCCGACCTGAGACAGTGCTTACGAAATCTCGTAGTGTTGGGAGAAAACGCAGAATGACACCGAGTTTGAAAAATTGGCACATCAAGCCAGTCTCAAATCCCAGGATTCCGACAACTACGACTAGAACTCCATTCAGAAGCAAGGCCGTGAAGCGTGCTACATTGAAGCCTGCCAAGAGGTCGGCAGGAACTCAGGCGATGAGTTCAGCACGTGGCTTTTGAAAAAGTGATCTGCTGGGTTTTGCTCGTTTGATTTTGCTCGTTTGATTCCTGTTTTGTACGACTGTGCCTCGTGGATTGTGCCTGCTGAGGCCCAGCCTTAGAATAGCCAAGCCAGCGAACCAGAACCAGAAGTACACACAGTTTTGCTGGAGTCCTTCCCAGACTTCCCAGACCATCTGCTTCAACTGTCGCATGATATTCAAACGATTTCACTCGCGCATAAAAGCCAGTTTGGTACTGGGAGTGCTACTGATGAAAGAGTGCTAAAACCAAAGTTGTGACTCCCCAGCGTGCATCCAACCTCACAGAGTGCTTGCAGTATGTTGAATCACTTTTGTCTGGAAGCTCTGAATGACATTGTGCTGACAAAACCAGGAGGGTAAACGTTGTAAATAACTACTCTGCAACTGAGTTCGATCGTTCTTTGCTGTCAATGATGCAGTTGTTACCGAAGGTACCTGGATTTATATAACAGAGCTTCAGGCCAAATGAAGTTGAGGACTACGGCGAGTAATGCATGGCCCAGACCAATCATCATGCCTGTTGGCCATTCTGCGTGCAAGACTAAAATCAGTCATGACGACTAAAGTCTCTTGATGTTGGACCGGAAACGGCTCTGTCTCTGTCAAAATAGCCAGTGACCATGCTTTGAACACAAACAGATTCGATTGTCCACGGGATGCACAGCATCTTTTGGTCATCGCTGCCTTGGTCTTTATGTATGTGATCTAAGATCCGGTTTCCCCAGCAACTGGGCTGTGTGTTAACCTGTACAAAATCAATGTCTCCAAGATTCCCAGTGCTGATATCGCAGGGATTCCCCAAACTCCTCCCTTGCAACTTGCAATTCATTTTATCATGCTTTATCATGTTTTATCATCGGGTTCATTCGTCACAGGCGAGGGTGGAGTCTTCGCGCTTCGTTGCCTCCTCAGCTCTGCATGGAGGGGCCCTGCTAAGACTCAAGATGCAGCTGTCCATCGTGCCGAAACAGAAGCTGCACTGAACAATGAGTCTCTTTGCTTGAACTGTCGCTCTCTTCACATCAGACTCTCTCATCAGACTGGATCCAGTTGGTCGGGATCCTCAGCGCAGTTCAAGCTGGAGACGCCGTGGCTCAGGTGCAATCCTCTGGGCTCGGAAGTTTCCCCCACGCCGCTCCCCTCATTCAAGGGGAAGGGTGAGAAGAAGGCATCATGGCTTGGCCAAGATCTGCAAACTGCGGCTCGGGCGAGAAAATCAACGCGCCTTTCGGACGCGCTACGGTTGGTGCCCAGAAGCAGTGAACCGCAAAGTCTGACCAAGCAAGGTGCATTCCAGAACTGTCTGTACAAAGTCATGCAAGCGAAGGGGCTTTACCCGTATCAAATCAACTGCAACACGAACACTCGCTTTCCATTTTTGTAGCGCAACAGAAGCCCCAAAGATGAGAACGTAAACCCAAGCATGCGTTCTCAGTGCTGTGGAAGGGACCCCATCAGATTCAGATATGTAATGGCCCGTTTGCTGTCCCTCAAGGAATGAACATGTTGCTTTTCCCTCTTCACTAGTGAATGTTGATCATCATGACAAACGCCGACGGCTCAAAATGCAATCAGGCGTGTGGGGACACAAGCAAACATCTGGCTGACTGAGTTGCCTTCTACAACAGTATGGGTGTGTGAGCATGAACTGATCCTTCTCGCGAGACACCCCACAAATCGTGAGCAAAGATTGTTTCGATTGCTTTCAACAATATTTTTCTGAAAACATCAAGACTGTGCCATTGGGATGCTCACGGTCTGGCATTGGACTCAGATTTGCAAGTCTGTACCAAGCAACAATACCAGCAAAGTTTTCCTACACGAACACAGAAGAGAACCCGTGGGGCACAAATGGCCCCTTGGATCTTGTCTCAAGCCTCTCATTCTGCTTTGCGCAGGTTTCTGCAACTGCCCGCGTCAGCAAACGACCATGGCCGCGAAGCTCTCCAAAGCTTGGCACTCAGATCGCCGCTGCTTCACACGCAGCTGCACCCCTGAGACAAGGTCACTTCAATTCGAAGTCTGCAAACTGGGCCGTTCCGACAACCAATGCACTGTGAGGTTGAGTAAGGCGCTTTCTCAAAAGGCGTCAAGCTCATTGGAAGCTCCCCTGCATCAGGCCCCTCAAACAGAAGCAAAAGCAATCCGCCTAGGGAGTATTGGCGCTAGTATTAGCAACAGTACGGTAGTACGGCACAAGGCCGTGGCAGAAGTTTCAAAGGTAGGAAACTATAGGAGAGGTTAGGTTGTTGTGAATCATGCATGGCAAAGCGAACCCACTGATGGATCGAAAGGTGGCTGGAGTGTCAGCTGTCTATCTGGCTATCTATCTGACTATCTATTTATCTTTCTGTTTTATCTATTTATCTATCTGTCTATCTATCTTATCTGTCTATCTGCCTATCTGTCCGTCTATCTGTCTATCTATCTGTCATCTAGCCATCTGTCTATCTGTCTCTATCTGTCTCTATCTGTCTCTGTCTGTCTCTGTCTGTCTCTGTCTGTCTCTGTCTGTCTCTGTCTCTCTCTGTCTCTCTCTGTCTCTCTCTGTCTCTCTCTGTCTCTCTCTGTCTCTCTCTGTCTCTCTCTGTCTCTCTCTGTCTCTCTGTCTGTCAGTCAGTCAGTCAGTCTGTCAGTCTGTCAGTCTGTCAGTCTGTCAGTCTGTCAGTCTGTCAGTCTGTCAGTCTGTCAGTCAGTCAGTCAGTCAGTCTGTCTGTCTGTCTGTCTGTCTGTCTGTCTGTCTGCGTGTCTGCCTGTCTGCCTGTCTATCTGTCTATCTATCTTATCTATCTATCTGTCTATCTGTCTATCTTATCCGTCTATCTGTCTATCTGTCTGTCTATCTGTCTATCTAGCTGTCTCTCTATCTGTCTATCTATTTGTCTGTCTATCCATCAATCTGTCTATCTGTCGATCTATCTATCGGTCGATCTATCCATCTATCTATCGATCTATCTATCTATCGATCGATCTGTCTGTCTGTCTGTCTGTCTGCCTGTCTGTCTATCCATCTGTCTGTCTATGCTGCCTACCTATCTATCTATCTATCTATCTATCTATCTATCTATCTATCTATCTAGCTGTCTATCTATCTATCTATCTATCTGTCTATCTAGCTGTCTATCTATCTAT
The DNA here is from genome assembly GCA_947184155.2 of Cladocopium goreaui. Classification (NCBI taxonomy): domain Eukaryota; class Dinophyceae; order Suessiales; family Symbiodiniaceae; genus Cladocopium; species Cladocopium goreaui. The sequence continues at coordinate 285,911 of CAMXCT020006589.1, forward strand.
CTGTCTATCTATCTATCTATCTGTCTATCTATCTATCTATCTGTCTATCTAGCTGTCTATCTATCTATCTATCTATCTATCTATCTATCTATCTATCTATCTATGTGTCTATCTGTCTGTCTCTCTATCTCTCTATCTGTCTATCTGCCTATCTGTCTTTCTTTGTTTTATTTCCATCCCATGTCTCTCAAGTATTGCGCCTACCGCGAAAAAGTGAGGCCAGGTCATACGAAGTCCTGCACCTGTCACGCAAAATCATCTTAGCAAGAATGACGATCTGATGCTCCAAAATGCGACCATTCTCAGGAAATCAACGCCCTGACCTCTTAACATGTCTGATGGAGATGTCTCTTGTACTGCGCCTGCCACGCGAAATTCATCTGTGCAGATCCTCTTCCAACGTCCCACGCCTGCCATCGTTTTTGGAACTGCTACAAACCCTCACGTTTTGCTCACTTTTGGCAGGGTGCAGAACCCCTGGCGCCTGCCAGCAAACATGACATCCAACAGTCGCGCGAACATGTGGTGTTTTTAGCTTCGAAATGTGCTTCGCGCCGCAACGCAGTGCACTTATTGAACATCTCAGCTTCCGGGGGTCCTCCGCTGGCCGGATGGCCCCGCACCCGCCGCTTTAGCGAGCCTGTTTTTCGACCCTCCGGAGCCACAAAAAATTGGAGAAACACGGTGCTTCGCGACTTTTCTACCTTTTCGCGCTCCTCTCTGATCTTCTTTCTTCTTCTCTTCTCTTCTCTTCTCTTCTCTGACTCTCGGCACCTCTGCTTTCACATCTGTCCGTACTGTCGGAAATTTGACTAGTGCCAATACTAGTTCTAGTACTACTACTAGTAGTACTACTAATAGTAGCAGTAGCACTACTACTAGTACCACTACCAATACTACTACTAGTACTACTACACTACTAAATACGACGACTACTACTACTACGACGACGACTACGACTACTACTACGACGACTACTACTACTACCACTACCACTACCACAACCACTAGCACTAGCTCTACCACTAGCACTCCCACTACTACTACTACTGCTACTACTACTACTACCACCACCACCACCAGACTGCCACTGCCACTGCCACTGCCACTACCACTACCACTACCACTACTACTACTACTACCACCACCACCACTACTACTACTACCACTACCACTACTACTACTACTACTCCTCCTACTACTACTCCTCCTCCTCCTACTATTACTACTACTACTACTACTTCTTCTACTACTACTACTTCTTCTTCTTCTTCTACTTCTACTTCTACTACTGCTACTACTACTCCTACTCCCACTCCTGCTCCTACTACTACTCCGACTACTACTCCTACTCCTACTCCTACTGTCCTACTCCTACTCCCACTCCTACTCCTACTCCGACTACTACTCCTACGCCTACTCCTACTCCTACTCCCACTCCTACTCCTCCTACTCCTACACCTACCCCTACTCCTACTCCTCCATCCTTCCCCAAGTACTAAACTGGTAGTGCCAGTGCCCGTCTACAGCACTACAGTCGTCTATCGGTACTGGTCACAGGACGCACACGGTACTAAACCGATCGACCAGTAATCATTCCGTATGCTGTCAAAAAGTTGTTGAAACACGCGCTTGCTACTCAAGCTGCTTCTCTCTATTCTTATTCTCTTCCTCTTCTTCTTCTTCTTCTGCTTCTTCTTCTTCTTCTTCTTCTTCTTCTTTGTCCTATTCTTCTTCTTTGTCCTATTCTTCTTCTTCTTTGTCCTATTCTTCTTCTTCTTCTTCTTCTTCTTTGTCCTATTCTTCTTCTTCTTCTTTGTCCTATTCTTCTTCTTCTTCTTTTTCTTCTTCTTCTTCTTCTTTGTCCTATTCTTCTTCTTCTTCTTTGTCCTATTCTTCTTCTTCTTCTTCTTCTTCTTCTTCTTTGTCCTATTCTTCTTCTTCTTTGTCCTATTCTTCTTCTTCTTTGTCCTATTCTTCTTCTTCTTTGTCCTATTCTTCTTCTTCTTCTTCTTCGTCTTCTTCTTATTCGTCTTCTTCTCCTCCTCCTCCTCCTTTTCTTCTGCTTCTCTCTCCGGCTTCCACCTAGCGTGCACATCAACCTCCCTTGGGGCAACCTCTCTCCGCTTCCGCCCTGTCCCCTTCCATGCAGCGGCCTGCTGTCAAGCCAGAGGCTCATACATAGTACCGGGGGCTACTTTGCTGGAGGCGGTACTCATGTGGTATCCGGTCAACCACCTAAAGTGTACATCAACCTCCCTTGCAGCCACCTCTTAATGGTCGGCGGGCTTACTGAAGGCAATTGAATAACTATAAGACATACACAAGCATATGCAGAAAGCATAAGAAGAAAATATTGGACAAATCTGCAAAGGGTTTTGGAAAAGATGATCTCCGAGGGTTTTGGAAGAGTTCAATTCAGCTTCCTCCTGTTTCATCCTGTTCCGGGGTGCTTCCAATGAGATCCGCGGGAACTTGCCAAGGCCTGCATCTTGTCTCATGGAGGGCATGAAATGCCCTGGGAAATTCTCGGTTTTGCTATTTTGCTCCACTCATCCAGCACAACTCAGCACAACTGGTTAGACAAACCGAAGACACCAACTATTCCAACTTGAATCTGCCGGATTCTGTGGACGGATTTGTTACTTTGCCAGCACTTCAACGGTTCATGACGCTGTAATCTGGTCACGCCATCTTCGCTGACAACGTTTATTTGTATTGGTGCTTTGCACAGGTAAAGCATCTGGTTTGCTGACACATCCAGTCAAGAAGTGCAACTCTGTGTCGCACTATGAGAAGCTTCGGCACACAACCCTCTCGTTCCATGCTGTGCCCATAGTTGCCTTGGCCTACAAGTTGGAGATAGCTGGAGTACATTGTTTCAGAGAGGCATCCCCAAGCGCTCCCTTCTGGAGGAGGTTGCATGAGAAGCTTGAACTACAAGTCATCTACATTTCAATGGTTCAGCCTGTCCCAATGCGGGGCAAGCCTGGACCGCTTGTACTTTACACAATCGAATTGATTTCGCTCGCTGCAACACTTGAAGCAAAATGACAACAAAGGTCACACCAACGGTTGTCTTTGCCTTAGATGAACATATACATTTACCGCACAAAAGTTGAGAAATCCAGCGGAAATGCAAATCAGCCCTTGCTGAAACACCATGCATTCCTGCTGGCATCCCTTGGCGATCAACACAAGTTTCCTCGACAAAGTCTCCAAGTCAATGGAGCTCATGCTTTCCCTCACAGTGAACTCAGACGGTCCACAGACAGATATCGACAGATTGGGATTTATTGTTCATTGGACAAATCAAGGCAACTGCTAGGGTTGCAGTGAGAACGACCCCCAAAAGTCCCGACAGCCCATGTGACAGAGCTGCTCGGATCCATTCGCTGGCTGGACGCTCTCATGCAAACCTAGGCAACTACTAAGCATGTCCTAGCAAGTCTTGTGAGACAGGCCTGATTATGTTCTTTCCCTTTGACAGTAAAATTGTTCTTTGACGGTAGCAGTAGTATGTATGTTCTTGAACAACGCAGAAAGATGGACCAAGTTAGGTCTTGTCTCACTGCCAAAGCATGACGTACTCCCAAGCACAATTTGCGTTGCTGCACAGGTTCATGAGGTTGTTGATTTTTGCTTGCAATTGGATCAAATAGTGCTTGAAAGCATGAAGAACCCTGTTCAAACTTCTCCACTCAATTCCACTTCCAAGATGGCAAGTCATCCTCCGAATCCTCCTGGAGATCTGCCCAGCTTACCCTGGGTCTTGCCATCGGTGCTGGTGGGACCGCCCTGAAGTTTTCCATCTCTTCCTGACAGAACTTCCACGTCCCGCTAGATCACACAAAACCCACTCGCCACGATCACTACACTATCATTGGCTATATACCTACTTTCACATACTTTCACCACTTCTAGCCTCTTCAGCAAGATCGGCCCAGGACACTTTCGCCCCAGCGCCCGGCCGAACCGGCGAAGGCGCGCGGGACTCAAAGGCACTGTCCAAGGGTGAAGAAGATGCCGACGGAACCTGGGTCGAACCATCCGAATCTTCACCTTGGAGGTGAGATGGCTGGAGCACAAG